>BSBK01014324.1:0-62500 GCA_027943335.1 Chamaecyparis obtusa | reverse complement strand
CGGTCTTTGTTGTTTTGAAAACATTTTTGTATGCCCTTGCACATTTAACAAAGATATCTTTTCCTTCTAAAATTATGAATCTTATGTGCTTTATACATTTGTCTACATATTCCAGGTCTTTCTTCATGTTCTCATTTAACCTATTGAACAACTGTGATTCATATTCTATTTGTGTTGTTGTCTTTGTTGTTTCTTTTAGTGAAGAAAATTATGCATCAAATTATTCAATAAATTTTTCTAATTTCTTCTCCTTCTCATGCTCAAGAAAATGAATTTGGTATGGTAATGTTTTATGTATCCCGTCAAGTGCTAGATTTACACATTTATCTACAAGTTCTATTTTTCTTTTTGTTTCCTCAATTCCTTTTGAAAATACAATTGCTGATAATTGTGTATACTTTAATGGATCTATCATTCCTTTGAGTAGATATGAATGATCATCATGTGATGAAGATGTATCTACCTTTTCTTTATCTTTATCTGATTGTACTCACCCCTCCCCTCTTGATAATCAGACCTATATTAAGAAAAATTTTGTTTGCAAATAGGTTTTGATAGATTTTATAAAAATAACCATCACACCTAGCCTATCGAATACCTCATTGTCCTCTCAAAAAGTATGTTAGAATCTAAAGTTATCTTTCATATTCAGTAATAATTTACCTTTCATTATGATGTCACTAGTTTCCCATCCTAGGATACTAGCACTTGTGAGCATCATAATTATATTGAGGGCATCACCCTCAATGATAACCTTTTTGAAACCATGTGTCACCACCAACTCAATGCCATGGTAAATAGACATGACCTCTTCTATGTGGGTTGTTTGAGTCCCAAAATTTACCTTGAAGTTTAAAATTATTTCACCTAGCATGTCTATAATGATACCACCCACTCTAGCTTGACTTGAGTTAGCTAACATTGAGCCATCAAAACTATTCTTCACACATCTAGGTTTACGGGATAAGTAATATTACTTCTAAGTCCCTGACAACAAGATTTATAGTTACTAAGACATGAGGAAAGGACCCAAACCCTAGAAATAGCCCTGTCTAAAGAGGAATTGGGAAACTTATGATTAATATGAGTAATTTTATTCATATTCTCCTTAATTTTATTGACAAATGAAAATAAAATAGTCTCCCAGCTAACTTCTTTATCCGTGAAAATAAAGATGTTTAGTAAACTGTTAGACAATTTATCAAATGGTTATTCGATTAATTGGTTTCACAACCAAATTCCCCTCTTACATATATACTTGTAACATTGCAAAGTTCATTGCATTGAATCATCAAATGCTTATCTACTATCTCCTTCATGTGGTATCAGAGAAAACAAAATGTTTTGGACTAGTCACCTACGATTAGCCATTTGGATGTGCTGGGTGCTGGCTGGGTGCTGTGAAACTCCTTTGATGTTTGCAATTTCATGGCATTCAACATGAGTAGTCAGGAGAACAATGTGAGTTGTATTTTTGCTAACTATTGTTGATAGATGATGGAGTATGCAATCAAGAAATGTTGATTGTTGATTCATGAGGATGTTCAGTTAGAAATGGCTCCAAGAACCGTTATAAAATTTGAATTGAATTTGAACCACATCTTTGATATCAGAATTATTGGTGAGTTTGTTTAAACCATGTGGAACCAAAGAGACATGGGTTCAAATATGTATTAAGGAGTGATCATGGAGTATAGAGGAGCCTGAGAATTTGTACATTGACAGTGATTTTGAAGGAGACCTGAGAGAAAGAAGGGTGTGTGCGTAAATTTGTTGAAGTGTGTTACAAAGTTGCTAAGAAGTGTGTCACAGAGTTGCTAAAGTGTGTGTGCATAGAATTTCTAGTGTAGTGTGTGTACGCAGAGTTGCTGAAGTGTGTGTTTACTGGTGTATTGTGTTGGCCTAAAATGGTTTCAAAAACCATTATTATCATTTTGGGTTTCGCAACCTGTAGATGGAGTTTGTTATATGGTGACACTCATCTCTATTATGTGGTGCAACTCATCTCATCTTAAAAGAAAATCAAATGATGGGAGTTGATGAGTCAGAGTTCTTGCAAAAATTGAACATTCCAATAATGGGCACTCTTAGAACGACATGCTGATTGTTCATAACATCATTGTAGAGAAATGATCTCAAATAGAAGTCTCCACCTTTTAGGTTAGCACACTTGCATTTAAAATTGTTGAATTGGATTGTATTGGTTTGAAATGGAGTTTCTGTTAGATAAATACTTTGGTTTCAATTTTCATACATGGAGAATAAAAATCCAAATGCAATTGATGAATAAAAATCTATGGGGCATAGTAAGTATTACCCTAATTTTCATATGCATGCAAATTTGGCTAATATCTATCCCAAGGTCTCTATTTTTATCCTGGCAAGCACCCCTAAAATTTTTATGATCTTATGCCATGTCCTTTGGCCTCTGCAAATTGTTTTATTCCCTGGTTTGTAGTTGAAAAAATTAAAAAAAGTAACCATTTGAGCTAAATAAACCCTCCAAACCCTAAGCCCCTCATTCTATTTTCATGTTACTTTATTGGCAACTTAAAAGTCCCAATTCCCATGTGCATAATTCTTCCTTCGGTCACATAGTCGCTAAATCTTCTGGTGGTCTTTTATGCGGGGTCCTAGTTAGAGAAGATCAATGACTATCATGAATTTGCATTGGGTCTGTCAGACGCTTGCGATCTTGCGACAGTCATCAATCTTCCCTTTTTCTTAGCGCTTCATGCTTGGTGGGTCCAATGCTATGTGTACACAAATGGTGGCTTCTCATTGGTCAACATGGTAATGATTCAACAATGTGTCAGTGGGACCAGGTTTCCAATGTCTCAAAAGGCTCTAACATATATAGGAAATCTACAGTTGGCATATGTTCTCATGAGTTTTGTCAGAAGTATGAGATCATGTGCCGACCATCAATTTTACTTTCTTTCTCGGTGCCTATGCTAGGTGGGTCCTCTGACAATTGATGTTGACATGCTCAAATTTGATTGGTCCACGTGGTGATGACTAGATTTTTAGTGGGTTCATTTGTCAGAAGGGTCTTGGTCTAATAAAGATCTACGGCTGGCGTAAAGTGCAAGGAATCTTTCTGACATATGAGATCATGCACCCACTATTAGATTAGAATCTAAGCTGTAGTGGGACTATGCCAGAACTTGCCAAGGTGTATGCCTACAAAGCAGTCAAGGGTGATTAAAATAATGACATGTGGTAGTTCTGGGCCCAGGGGTAAGAGTATTCCATGAATCTTTGACTAAAGAGCTTTTCCGTGTTCACTAGACTTAACTGGGCTCAACTAAAAGTTTAAACAACTCTGTGACTGAAGGGAAATTGACCCCGAGGCAAACTTAAGGTTAAATCTGTAGTCAAATGCCAAGCCTGGGTAAAAAGGAAGATCCGATAGTCGCATTTTAAAGTGAGATTGATTTTTGAATGTCGACCGTCGATAGGAAATTTTAGTGCCACCTGTGACCATTTTATCATTTTTTAAATTCAAATATCTCAAAATATTAGATTTCAACAGTTATGGCGAGCCTGAGTTGTAGGTAGGTAGATGGATCATGGCAACTAGATTTTTCCAGGTATAAGCATGAAATGGACATGCAAACACAGATATCTGATCGGTTGGGATATTTTTATGTGGATTTATGGCTGAATTGGATAGAATTAGGGTTTGATTATTATATGAAAAATTATGTAAACCCTAATTAGATTTTTTGCTCCTGCCTGTGTGCATTAGAGGAGATGTATATAATGTTTTTTGAGAGCTTTAGAGCTCAGAATGAACTTTTTTGTAAAAAGAAGAGTTGGGCAATTGTAAAGAGAAAATATATCTTTTCTTACAAATCTATCTATGGTATTCTTCCTACCCTCTAGTTTCCTACAGTTGTAAATTCCCATTGATAATTTAGATATTGAAGATATTTTATGACATTTCTCATGTCCCTATGCCTTCTTGTGTGAGTTATCTCTTAATGAATTCAGTATTTACATGCTTCTCAATGATATCTTAGGGTTCTAGATCCCTCTTTCTTTTTACAATTTTTTGTATCATTGTGGATGATTTGATGGGAATGCTTTTGTGGGTATACTTCAACCCCTTAACTATCTTGTCTCATTCCTATACCTAGTTTTAGAGGTTAATGTTTGTTTGTAGGTCATAGATTATTGTCTAATTCCAAAGGGTGTTATTGTTTGTGAAAGAATCTCTCTTTCCCTGAATAGGTCTTTTCACCTACAGACCCTTCTTTGAAGTACTTATGCAAACCTATTCAGTGAGTTGTGATCTCCTAGACCTAAGTCTATTCATTGATTTCATCTTTTATACTGTAATTCATACCCTAATTTCAGTGTATCACCTAGTAGGTGGTTTGCTTTCAGTCATTTCCCTTTCAAGTAATCCTTCTATCCCTTTTCCCCAAAAGTTTTACTTTCATGTCTAGAAGCAAATTAAGGTGATTATCCAAGAGGAACTAGCCTAGAACCTGGAGGTCTCATCTTAGTTAGCATAGGTCCCAAAACCTAGAGATGATTCCCATGTTATACTAGGTTATCAAGACTACAAGAGCTTGAAAAAGGGGTGCAAACTTAGTGTATAACAATTCTAGCACACCTAGTGGGACTAGAGATCAGATTGAAGTCCAAAGCTACTCCTATTGGTTCATCTGCAAAAGGATTAAAGAATTTTGATACACAAGGACTATCAGTATAGACGTAATCTCAAGGATTCCCCACCTTGGTGCCAGTGTATAACAATTCTAGCATGCCCGGTGGGACTACAAAAGAAATTATTGTTTGAAGATTATGTTATCTCTGATATAAAGATTGCATAACATAGACTTTTAGAAGTCATTCTATCAAGTATATCTGGTGACTCCACTAATTTCAAAGATCCAAGCCAAGCTTGTTTAAAGTTTATGAGAAAGATTGCGACTAGGAGCTCAAAGCCTGCTCAATTTTTAGAGTTGCCCTCAAAGAGAAGTTACAAAGGCAATTCAACTGAAAGAACATCCCCTAAAAGGAGAGTTCAGTCTACACCTCCTAATACCTCAGAAAGGAGACCTTTTCCCTTTCATTCCAGAAGAAGAGGAAGATCTCTAACCAAATATCTAGAGGAAGATTCAAATTTAGTAGCAAATACAACTCACATAGTTGTCAATCTTTAGATTCCAACTCCTGCAATGGCTAGATAGTTTTCTTTTGCACCATTCAATCAAGGAAGTCCCTTGGTATTTTCTCAACATCATGATGTGCCCTTGGTGGCACTAAAGAGTATACTTGATTTCATAGGTGAAGGGCAGACAATAGCTTTTGAGCACACAACAGATGTGACCACCATCTGCAACATACACAATATAATCCAAGAAGATGTGGCCACAAAGTTGTTAGCAGCCTCTTTAAAAGGTAAGGCTCTTGAATGGTTTAGAACTCTAACTTTTGGTTCCATAAATTCATGGGATGGGTTAGGAGATGCATTAAGTAAGCATTTTGAGGATAAATCAAATAACTTGTCTCTAGTTGAGTAGTTAACAACCATTAAGAGAGACCCTCAAGAGAAAATGACAGATTACAATAGTAGATTCCTCAAAACATGGAATAGAATTCCAATCTCAGTGAGACCATCAGTTGACCATGCTTTTCTATACTACTTGCAAAGCTTGAATGGTCAAATTTCTATCATGATCTAGTCTATGGGTGGTACTTCTTTACCCCAAGCTTTTGACATAGCTATCAAGGCTGAAAACTGGTTGATCCAATGCCCATCTTCCCTAGACTTCAGCCCATTGCACCTGCACAAGTACCCCCATTTACTCCTATTCCCACCATATCGGCACCTCATGCCAGTACTAGTGGCTAGGAGCTAACAACAAGTTTCTCTCAAGAGTTATAAGAGATGAAGAATAGCCAACAAAGCAGTCAACAAGAGATGACAAATTTCTTGCAGACCTTGACTAAAGAGGTCACAAATTTGAAGAAGCAAGGTCAAGGAATCAAACCACCCTTTTAGACACAAGGCCAAGGTCCTAATCAACAATATCAAAATCAAGGACAACCTTATCAAGAAAATAGGCCACCATACCAAGGAGGGTATCAAGAACAAAGGCAAAGTTTTAATCAGAGACCATTCCAACCATATAACCCTACACCTCTAAATTATGCCAATCCAGTGAGGGATATGGTCCCTAGTCAAAATAATGTGGCTATGGATAATGAATGGTGCTTTCCTTGTAATCAGCCTCACAATCAAGCTACATGTTCAAATGGATGGATGAACCAAGCTCTAATCATTCAAAATGCCTCACAAGCTCAATTAGAGGCTTCATCTAGTGGATCAGCTCCTCAACAAGAATCACAAGAGAATGAGACTGCTCTTTTCAATTGGGAACAACTAGACTTCAATAGATTCAATAATGAAGTTGCTTTTGTTTCCTATACAAGAGAAAAGAGAAGAACTCAGGATATGGAGCGAGTAGATTCTGATAATAAAGCTACTACATCTACAGAGCCACTGCAGCAGGTTACTCTTGTCACACCTAACGAGGCTCCTGTCATCACAAGCAAGGAAGGCCAATAGTCCAAAGAAGTGGAGCCCATCATAGTGAAGGCACAACAGAGAGTACACACTATGACACCTTTCAATATCATAAACAACATGAAGAAGGTGAATGTCACCATGTCCATGTGGTACTCTTTGGCTCTTCTAGGATAGCCTGAAATTTTCAAGAAGGCCATGACAGAAGTGACAACTCCTCAACCTACAAAAGAAGCTGCAAAGCCAGTGTTGGTTAACACTAATCAAGAAAAGGAGGCTCCAAGTAGCAACTCCAAGGCCAATGCCACACAAGGTAGGAATTCAAAGCCACCTCACTTTTATGTAGCTCTAATTATTAGAAAATCTTTAGTGCATAATTGTATGGTAGATAGTGGAGCTACTAGCACTGTAATGCCCAAGAAAGTAGCTGACCAATTAGGACTAAAATATGAGCCCTTTCAAAAGAAGGTTACACAACTTGATGGGTCCTCAGTCAATACTATAGGTGTGGCCAAGGATACTAGTCTGATCCTTTATGCTAGTCCTAATTTTTCCATCCTCCTTGATATATATATCATAGATCTCCCTACATTATTTCCCATATGTTTGTCAAGGGAGTTTACAGCTAAGATAGGAGGCTATCTATCCTCTGACTGGTCTCACATGCTATTTCATACAAGGTATGGGACCAAGGTCACCATTAAGTCAAAACCATTGGTAGCACACCATATAGAACCATATGTGTCCAATACCATCAATGTAAACTGCCCTATATTTGATGATAGTGACTTCCAAACCATTAGTGAAGCAAGCACAAAGATAGAGAGTATCCCTAATATTCTTCTAGATGAAAGAGCTTCAGAGACCCAAGAAAATATAATCTAGGATTTTGGTTTGGGAGGTTATTTAATACAAGAAAGTGGAGCCATAGAACCAAGCCTTCTCAAAGAAGATGTTGATTCAGAGGATCAGAGTAATCAGGTTTGGGAACTATTTTTTGATGGAGCTAGAAGTACACATGGATCTAGTGGTGGTGCTATGTTAGTGTCCCCAAAAGGAGAAAGGTATTACATGGCCTTTAGATCTAGTTTATCCTGCACTAGCAATATTGTAAAGTATGTAAGTCTAGTCAATGGACAAGAGTGGGCTAGAAAAAGAGGGCTTAAGGCCCTAAAATTTTATGGTGATAGTGAGTTTGTTGTCAGCCAAGTAAGAGGGATAAGTGCAACCAAAAATGACACTTTGAAAGCATACAAACATAGAGTTTGGGGTACAATTGAAAGTTTTTGTGCTTTCAATATTGTTACCATCCCTAGAAAACTAAATCAAAATGTAGATAGATTAGCTGTTGTTGGATCTCAGTATGACATGAAGCAAATAGTGTTCCAAAAGAAATGGATCAAAAACATATCAAAGTGATTTTCAGGCCCTATATTCCTGATAACAATGTCAATTGGTAGGTGTTTGACAATGATGAACAAATTCTACAGTTCTGGTTTGAAGAAGATGTCTTTTCAAGGCATAATCAAGAGAGGTTATCACAAAATTATGGTGACCAGGTGATACAACTCAAGTCCAATATGATGCCTAAAGGTCTTGTCACCTTAGAGACTACCTTCAATAAGGATGATGAAGTCAAGAAAAAAAAATTTGGCCTGGTAGTTCAACAAGAACATTGTGTCGAATTAGAGTTGGAACCAGGTAAGAGTTTACAATTTGGAAAGATAAACATTGAATTGGAAAAGCAAGCTTACACTTAGTTATTCAAAGAATTCAATGATATATTTTCATGGCAATATGAAGACCTCAAAGGTTTTGATCCAGTGCTTTCTCAGCACACTATTTAATTAGAACCTAATGCCAAACCAGTGAGGTAGAAGAAAAGGCCTGTTAATCCCAAGCTTGAGCCACTCATGCATAAAGAAGTACTCAAACTAATAGAAAGTGGTATCATCTACCCCATCAAGCATACTAGTTGGGTTTCCAACCTTGTTCCTGTCAGGAAAAATAATGGGGAGTTGAGGCTATGTGTTGACTTTAGGGATCTTAACAAAGCCTCCTTAAAGGACTTCCATCCACTACACTCAATGGAACAAATCTTACAATGTGTCTCTGGATCTGAGAGATTTTCATTATTGGATGGCTATTCAAGATACAATCAAATCCTAGTAAATGAAGAGGATCAATATAAGACTTCATTTACAACCAAGTGGGAAACCATGGCTTATCAAAAGATGCCCTTTGGTTTGTCAAATGCAGGTACTACATTTCAAAAGGCAATGGATATGGCCTTTAAAAGTGTCATGTACAAGTTTGTACTAGTCTACTTGGATGAGATAACTATCTATTCTAAGCATACAGCAGATCACATCAAACATTTGAGGAAGATCTTTGAAAGGTGTAGAGAATTTGGGATATCTCTTAATCTCAAGAAATGTGTGTTTGCAGTTCATGAAGGAAAATTGTTGGGATATGTAGTATCCAAAGAAGGAATTACAATGGATCCTGAGAGAATTGTAGCTATCCTAGAGCTACCCCTACCACATCACAAGAAAGGTCTCCAATCTTTCATAGGAAAGATTAATTTTGTTAGGAGGTTCTTGACTAACATTGCAGAGTTACTCAAGCCTTTGACAACCATGTTAAAGAAGAGTTCAAATTTCAGTTGGACTAAAGAAGGAAAGCTAATTTCCATGCTATCTAAGAGGCCTTAATAGAAGCCCCTGCTCTCCTAAACCAAAATTTCAGTAAGGATTTTATCCTTTATGCTTATGGAGGTCATGATGCTATATTTGCAATGTTGACTCAAGAAAATTCAGATGGATTGGAGCAGCCTATTTCTTTCTTCAGCAAAGGTTTAGAGAAGTATGAACAAAGATAATCTTTTGTAGAAAAACATGTACTTTCTATGGTAAAGATCCTTAAGAAGTTTAGATATCTATTAACTCATAGCAAGGTACATTTAAAAGTTACTCGTCCAAGTGTCAAAGAGTTTTTTCTTTCCAAAGACCTAAATGAGAAAAGAGCTGGTTGGATCACCAAGGTGATGGAATATGACATTGATATTCAGACCACCAAGCTGGTTAGAGGAAGAGGTCTTTGTGAACATTTGGCAGGGGATGAGAGTTTAAAGAAACTAGAGCAAATGGATGCATCTTTGGTTGTGCATTCTATAGAAAAACATTTCGAGGCATCAGGTTGGTTGCCTAACACGATTCATTTTTTGAAGATAGGACAGTGTCCTGCAGGTTTAGATTCAACAAAAAGAATGTATTATAGATTGTGATCCATTCCTTTTGTGCTAATTAATGAAGTTATTTTCAGAAAGGATCACAATGGTGTCCTTTTAAGATGCATAGATTCATAAAAGATAGCTGATGTCCTATTTGAATTTCATGATGGACCTTTTGGAGGTCAATTTTCTCCTAGGATTACTACTTTTAAAATCATGAGGGCTAGATACTATTGGCCATCTATCTTCAAGGATAGTCATGAGTATGTGAGGAAATGCATCAAGTGTGCCATGTTTGTAGGAAAAGAAAGGCTTGTAGCCTTGCCCCTACAACGAGTCAGAACAGAGCAACCCTTCATGAAGTGGGGCATAGATTTCATTGGAATGATCAATCCTCCATCTAGTGCAGGCCATAAATGGATAATCACTGCAACAAATTATTTCACTAGGTGGATAGAAGCAATTGCATTAAAAGAGGCCAATGAGAGTGTTGTCCTAGGTTTTTATGATGATATAATTCATAGGTTTGGCACTCCTAATTCCATCATATCAGATAATGCATTGGCATTCACAGGCCTCAAAGTCTTAGAGTGGGCAGTCAAGAATGGCATCTATATGAATACCAGTTCAAATTATTACCCTCAAGGCAATGGCTTAGTAGAATCAAAAAACAAGAATTTGATTAGGATAATCAAGAAAAATCTGCAAGATAATCAGAGGGATTGGCATACTAAATTGAGGTCTGCCTTATGGCTAGACAAAATTACTCCAAAGAAGATCATTGAGAATTCTCCTTATGTGCTAGTGTATGGAAGAGAGGCTAAGTTGTCCATTTTAACTGAATTACCAGCTTTGGACTTGGCCACTCAATATGCCCTATTTGAAGAAGGAGATCCTTTGCAAATCAGGTGTGCTTAGCTCATGGAGTTGGAGGAATTCAAAGATAAATCCTTGAAAGATATGGAGTTTCATCAAATTCAGACAAAGAAGAGCTTTGACAAAAGAGCTAGGGTCAGAAACTTCAAGGTTGGAGATGTATTTCTCAAATGGGATGAATTGAGATCCAGACCTGGCAGACATACAAAATTTGACTCATTTTAGGGTGGACCATTTGTTATAACAGAGTGCAAGGGACCTAATGCTTTTCAGCTATCAACTCTTAAAGGAGATGCCTTGCCAATCTTAGTGAATGGATTCCACTTGAAGCCCTACTTTGAGGTTAATTCCTCTCTGTAATTATTTGTAAAAATGTTTTCCCTACTTTCTTTCCCTATTTTCCTAGGTTAGTTCCCTTCTTTTCAAGAAGTCCCTATGCACAAGTTTGTCTCCCTATGTTCAGTTTTGTCTCTCTATTAAGTTTTGTGTTCCTCAGAATGACCCCATGCCCAATGAATTATGTTAAGGCCACTGGTTTTCCATGTCTAGCAGGCTGACATCCAACATAAATTGCTAAAATGTTACCCTAATTTTCATATGCATGCAAATTTGGCTAATATCTATCCCAAGGTCTCTGTTTTTATCCTGCCAGGCATCCCTAAAATTTTTATGATCTTATGCCATGTCCTTTGGCCTCTGCAAATTGTTTTATTCCCTGGTCTGCAGTTGAAAAAATTCAAAAAAGTAGTCATTTGAGCTAAATAAACCCTGCAAACCCTAAGCCTCACATTCTATTTTCATGTTACTTTATCAGCAACTTAAAAGTCCCAATTCCCATGTACGTAATTCTTCCATCAGTTGCATAGTCGCTAAATCTTCTAACAGTCTTTTATGTGGGGTCCCAGTTAGAGAAGATCAATGATTTTCATGAATTTGCATTGGGTCTATTAGAGGCTTGCAATCTTGTGATAGCTATCGATCTTCCCTTTTGCTCAGCGCTTCATGCCTGGTGGGTCCACTGCTATGTGTACACAAATGGTGGCTTGTCATTGGTCCACATGGTAATGATTCGGCAATGTGTCAGTGGGACCAAGTTTCTAACATTTCAAAAGGCTCTGACATCTACAAGAAATCTATGGTTGGCATATGTTCTCATGAGTTTTGTTAGAACTATGAGATCATGTGCTGACTGTCAATTTTACTTTATTTCAGGGTGCCTATGCTAGGTGGGTCCTCTGACAATTGATGTTGACATGCTCAAATTTCATTGGTCCACATGGTGATGACTAGATTTTTAGTGGGTCCATTTGTCAGAAGGGTCTTGGTCTAATAAAGATCTACGACTGGCGTAAAAGTGCAAGGAATCTTTCTGACATATGAGATCATGCACTTGCTGTTAGATTGGAATCTAAGCTACAGTGTGACCATGTCAGAACTTGCTGAGGTGTATGCCTACAAAGCAGTCAAGCATGAATAAAAGAATGACCTGTGGTGGTTTTGGGCCCACGGTTAAGAGTATTCTATGAATCTGTGACTAAAGAGCTTTTCCATGTTCACCAGACTTAACCGAGGTCAAATAAAAGTTTAAATGACTTTGTGACTGAAGGGAAATTGAACCCGAGGTAGACTTAAGGTTAAATTTGTAGTCAAATGCCGAGCCTAGGTAAACAGGAAGATCTGATGGTCGCATTTTAAAGTGAGATTGATTTTTGAATGCCGACCATCGATAAGCAATTTTAGTAGCACCTATGACCATTTTATCATTTTTTAAATTCAAATATCTCAAAATATTAGATTTCAACAGTTATGGCAAGCCCAAGTTGCAGGTAGGTAGATGGATCATGGCGGTTGGATTTTTGTAGGTATAAGCATGAAATCGACACGCAAACATAGATATCTGATCAGCTGGGATATTTTTATGTGCATTTATGGTTGAATTAGATAGAATTAGGGTTTGATTATTATATGAAAAATTATGTAAACCCTAATTAGGTTTTTTGGTCCTGCCTGTGTGCATTAGAAGAGATGTATATAATGTTTTTTTGAGAGCTTTAGAGCTCAGAATGAACTTTTTTGTAAAAAGAAGAGTTGGGCAATTATAAAGAGAAAATATATCTTTTCTTAGAAATCTATCTGTGGTATTCTTCTTGCCCTCTAGTTTTCTACAGTTGTAAATTCCCATTGATAATTTAGATATTGAAGATATTTTGTGACATTTCTCATGTCCCTACGCCTTCTTGTGTGAGTTATCTCTTAATGAATTCAGTATTTACATGCTTCTTAGTGATATCTTAGGGTTCTAGATCCCTCTAGTTATTTTTGCAATTTTGTGTATCATTGTGGATGATTTAATGGGAATGCTTTTGTGGGTATACTTCAACCCCTTAACTATCTTGTCTCATTCCTATACCTAGTTGCAAAGGTGGATGTTTGTTTGTAGGTCATAGATTATTGTCCAATTCCAAAGGGTGTTATTGTTTGTGAAAGAATCTCTCTTTCCATGAATAGCTCTTTTCACCTATAGACCCTTCTATGAAGTACTTATGCAAACCTATTTAGTGAGTTATGATCTCCTAGACCTAAGTCTATTCATTGATTTCATCTTTTATACTATAATTCATACCCTAATTTCAGTGTATCACCTAGTAGGTAGTTTGCTTTTAGTCATTTCCCTTTCAAGTACTCCTTCTATCCCTTTTCCCCAAAAGTTTTACTTTCATGTCTAGAAGCAAATTAAGGTGATTATCCAAGAGGAACTAACCTAGAACTTGGAGGTCTCATCTCAATTAGCATAGGTCCCACAACCTGGAGATGATTCCCATGTTATACTAGGTTATCAAGACTATGAGAGCTTGAAAAAAGGGTGCAAACTTAGTGTATAATAGTAAGAGAAAAAGAAAAACCACACACAGATCCAAATAAATTATTGGAGTGGAATTGTAGAAATGATAAAGCCAAGGCTATGATTGGTCTTTCTCTTGCCAATTTTGAGCTTCATCACGTAGATCTAAATAACACTTCTGTCAAGATTTGGGATAATCTAAAAAAACTATTTGGAGCAAAAGCTATCAATGCAAAGTTTTCTCTCAAAATTCAATTGTTTAGATTCAAAATGGAAAATGGGATCACAATGTCCAATCATATAAGTAATTTAAGGTCTCTCATTAGACAACTTGTAGAAGTTAAGGCTCCTATTGATTATGATGATGCTAAGGCCATCTTGTTAAATAACTTATCTTCCAAATATAGTAATATTGTCTTTACACTAAGTCAACTCACTTTATAGAATCTAGAGGATATGATTTCAGTGCTTCTAGCAGAAGAAAATAGGACAAAGGATGTCATAGAAGAAGCTCATCAAATAGATCAAGCCTTATACTCACAAAGTACTAAAAAATGGTCAAATAACAATAGAAGAGACAATAAATGTTTTTACTACAAGAAAAAGGGGCGTAGAGCATGGATTTGTAGAACTAGAGCTAGTGATGTTCTTAAAGGAAAAATCAAAGAACAATCTGAAGAAGGAAATGTTGAATGCATTGAAAATGATGATGGAGAGGTCGTTAACTATTTCCAATTTCCTATTAATCACAATATTGTGCTTTGAACCTGCACTTCTGGAGGTTGGTGGCATCAGAGGATGGAGGAATTTTTATCATCTCAAGTTAGCTTCTTGATTTGAGATGGTGTTTTGCATGAGAAGCATTTTTGGCTTTCTATTTTTTGTTTTTCTTTCTAATGCTGACAAATTCGAAGAATGTATGTCTTGTGAAGACTCATTTTGGAGACAGGTTTAACATTTGGTAGTGTGCTCAATATGGATTTCTATCAAGTGAGCTTCAAAGTATATGATCAAGAATTATACCCTTTCATGATCACCAAAAAATGATAGAGATCTATCGTATCTATTAGGGATCATTGTTGAATAATTCAAGACTATGATTCAAGAGTTCAGGACTGGGAGCTTAAGAACACAACTTGAAGCTACACCTTTGTGAGGGTCACAAGATAGCTTGATGGATCAGCCTTTCATGATTCAGGATTTTCAACTTCAAAAACAAGATTTTCTCAATATATGTATTCATATTATGTAATCAACATGTTTTGTTATGTAAGCCTTAAGGGGGGGTTCCTAGTGAAAATAGTCATTTTGATATATTTAGGATCAATGTAATAAGGGGGGAATGTTGGCATAATAGTTTATTACATTAACTAGTTTAGTAAACTGTTAGATAGTTTATCAAAGTGGGTATTCAGTTAGTTGGTTTCACAACCGAATTCCCCTCTTACATATATACTTGTAACATTGCAAAGTTCATCTCATTGAATCATCGAATTCTTATTTGCTATCTCCTTCAGAAAATTTAGTTATTTCATACAATACATAAAGCCTAGCCAATATAAAGAAGAAGCTACCAAGACAACTCCTAAGTGAAAAGATGAGATGTGGGAGACATCCATCTAGAGGAAGCCATCTCAGGCTCTAAAAACTAAACGCATTTCCTATTAAATAGTGTCATTAATTTCTATCTCATTTGTCAAGAATAATGATAGGAAAATAAAAGGTTTCCAACACACTCAACATTATTTTTACATAAATAATATCTTTTGGCCAACTATATTCCTTTCCTCTATAAATTTTCCAATGTGACGATTTCTCTATGAAAAATTGTCCAATATAAAAAATTGAGAATTAGACATCACTTTACAATTCCACACCTTTGAAAAATAAAATAATTGAGTCCACTATGGAGAAAGTAGACTGTAACCATATTTAACTAGGTAAATCCCATCCATATTGATCCCACAAAAATATTATCCTATTGGTCCAATTTGTAAAATCTGAGGGAGTTGAGAAGTTGAAGTAGTTAGATGGCCACAACCTTGAGAGGATCCTTAAACCAAAGAGGATCAATATTCCAAGTAGGAGTATAAGAAGAATCATCCCAATAGTCACAAAAATAAAGACCAATTATACTAGAAAGGTTAATCTCAATAGAAAGAAACAAAGGATGAATTTCTAGCAAGGTACTAGAAATCCAAGGATCTTTCCAAAAATTGATAGTATGCCCATTTGATCAATGTTCCAGGAACAACCCTATGTTATTATAGGGATAGTTTTAGAAATATTATTCCAAATTTTGGATCTAGAGAGTAGTGGAAGAAAACTCCACATTATCTAAAGATATTTAGAATGAAGAATGTTGGATAATTCTATACAATCATTAATGAGGTTCTAGATAAATTTTGAGAGGAGTGAGTAATTTAATTAATGTGAGTTACAAGCATTCAAATCCCCATTATCTTTGGGGGTGCATATTTTCTCCTACTCAAAAGGTGATAATCTCTTCTAGCCTTCCACACTAGACTAGATGAATATTCTATTGATAGTATTAAGTTTCTTAACTCACATTATAGGCATATAGAAAAAAGACATAGCATAAATGGAGGTACATTTTATATAAGACATAAGTATTTGGATATTTCCAACATGGATAATATGGAAATAAAGAATGGTAGTAACTATGTTCTAAATATTCAGAGGAGTGTTTAATAAATAGATGACACTCTTTTGATGATTAATTCTTTGACACTACTATTGGTTCCCTGCCTCTTTTTTGGTTAAATTTAGTTTATTTTTGTACGCTCAATAGTGTGAATATGGTTTTTAGCCCTACGTGGCAACTGGTTGGGTTTAAGTTTAACATTTTCAAAACTATTCCGTAGCTGTGCGATACTCTACATAGATGGTGGTTTATTTTTTGCTGCTTTTTTGTTTTTGATCATGGTAGACTCTCATGCTTTACTGCTACTTCTATGATGCTTAACTTTATGTTAATTTCATAGTTAGCCTCTTTGTTCTATGGGTCAACACCCTTTCTTGTTGTTTCTATTAATTAAAAATAAATACACAATTCTAAAGTAAATTTCTCCACTCAATAGCCTATAAAAGTTTGGCAAAACCAAGTACTGTGTCATCCAAAAGTTGTTGGTGTCAAACTACCAAAGTATATGAAGAAGATTTAAAACTAGTGACAATCTTCAACAACTTTTTGAAAAATAATGCAACCAAGAGTATCATCCATCATGATAGAGAGATAGGGGAAAAGGGGACCTCCATAGCGAAGACCCCTTGAGGTAGAAAATAATATCTTATGGGAACCATTGACAAGAAAAACATAATTAGGTGAGTGGAAACAAGCCTATCTCATGGAAATATTTTTCCCTTCAAAACCATAAATTTTGAGAATGGAAGAAAGAAACTTTGAGAAAACCATATAATAAGTCTTATAAATATCAAGATTTATATGTCTTCTTTCTTCCTTACCATTATGCATTAATTGAAGGGATTCATTGATAATAATAACAACATCAGTGAGTTTTCTTGTAGGAAAAAGACCCTTCTGGTGGGGATGCATAAGTTTATCTACTAAGCATGAAATTTGAGATCATTTTGTAAAGCATGTTGGAAAGCATAATATGTATGAAATCCAAAATTTTGTTAGATAAATTTTTCTTAGAGATAATCATGATGAAATAATTATTTATCTCCTTCATGATCACCTCATAAGTGAAGAATTATTTAGTTGTCTAGAAGATGTACATATGAACAATATAAATAAAATTTTTGAAATAAATGTCAGCGTAAGAAAATAGCTCATTGGATATTGTGGAATTGTAGTTAAATAGAATCAGACAATGGTCTAAAACATATCTAACATGTAAGGAGAAAATCATTTATAAAGAATGGCCCAAGTATCACACAAAAGGAAATGATCTAGTTTAACTAGGATCAACTGATTAGAAACCCTTATATTAGACCAAGTATATTTACTAACCTGCAAGTCCAAGTCTAAGAGATGATCTTTGGTGAAAAATTCATGTAGATCATAAATTTAATTAGTAAAATATGAATCACCTCATATTTTTTTAAGGAAACAATGAGAGATTTTAAGTTTCCCATTACCATCCATTCCCCATTCGTGAAAGAAGCATGATCCAAAAGAAGAGACTCCTAGAAGGCTCCTCACTAATAAATAGTATTAGGGGCATGGGAATTAGATAACTACCATTTAAAAGAAGAATTACCATTAGAAAAGGAAATATGTTGAGCATTTCTAGATTGTGAGTGTAGCGTACCCACCAAATTATCAAGTTTCTATGTGCTTTTAAATAAGATGTCACAAGAGGGAAAACTTTGACTTGTACCAATTGAGAGGGAGAGAGAGGGGGAAATTGAAGAGATGATGGAATCCAATTACTTGAGAAGACATAATTTTTTTTGAATCTCAATTATTATAGGAATCATTTCCTTATGAATATATTATCTATGTTCTTTCTTAAAGGATCTATAATTAGAAGTGGTATGATCATAGATTCAATGGTAAGTACAAAAGAATAAAATATATGGTGCCTCATCAAGTTTCATAATGTTTTAAAGCTTGAAGTGTGATCAAATTGTCTTTTAAGAGGATTAGCTAGAATTAGTATTCTATAGATAAGGGAAAATGATTAGGTTTTATGCCCATATAATATGAAAGAAAATGGTTTTGTATGATTGTAGAAAAAGGAGAATAGGGTAGAGAAACATGAGAAGTAGGAAATCATATAAGTTCCCTATGATAATGAGTTGTAGGATCTACACACACCTTAATTCCTTGTTACACACATATAAAATCATTTCTATTAGAGTCATGTTTAGAAATCCTATTAAAACTAATAATGTATTATTCATGTTATTATAATGGGGAAGTAATTGAACATCATACTCTTTGTTAAAAAACATTTCTAAGAATACATTGAATCACTAAAAGGATAAGTAAATGAATAAGGCTTTATCATTTTGTGATGATTCAAATATTTATTAATATCATCCACCTTCAAGTGGGAGGTAGGAAACTCTTTTTTAATATGATTTTTTTATAGTTTTTTCATCTTTCAATTTCTCTTCTTTACTTAGTGTAATGTTAGGTGGCATATTGTTTTTGATAGATAAAGCAGCAATAGGGTTTTGGCCCGAGGAACAAAGTACTAGTAGCACATTAATAGCACATTAATGGAACTAGTCAAAGAAGATAAAATAGTTTAACAGCATAATCACCAAGTCTAACTCTGCCCCTATAAAAAATATAAACCACAGTACTAAACAAAAGGATTAAACCAAAGTATTTAAAAGAAACATTAGCATGTAAAGTATTAATCATAAGCCACAAAGGGCTGGACAAAAAGATATAAAAACTAACATTAACTGCAACCACAAAATAGGGGAACCTAGGGCCAAGCCTAGTCAAAATTAACCAGCACATGGACACCAGAAATTAGTGTTTCCCACCCAACTGCTTAGATAGCAGGGTCCTAGCCCACTCTTCCTGTAGAAATAGGAAAAGATCCTTGTTGTCCTCATCTACTTCTAGTCTGTCGCCCACCAGCTTTTCTTGCACATGACACAAGGTCGTAGTCGAAGCGTGCATGACCTTTAGGGAAAATTTTTTGGTCATCATGCATTGGTTCATCAGATCCTACATATTCTTCTTGATCTCTACAATATCTTTGTCCAAATTCAAGAATCTCCTTTAGAGAGTGCCTTTGAATTTGTTTTTGTCCTCTAGGGCCATGGTATTATAATTAGAGGTGGGGGGCTTATCCTAGGGATCATGAGAAGGACTCAAGAGAGGGGTAGGGTTATTGGGGGTTTCCATGGTTTGCTAGAGGTTGGGCAGAGGAGTGTTACCAGTCCTATGCGGACTCATCTAATCATCCTAGGAACCTTTCATGGACTTAGTGGTGTGGGAGTCTTCTTCAGACAGGGATTGCTCTCGAGGCCTTCTCCAACAACCCAGTTTTACACTATTCCTTGGCAATTCTATTTTACCTCCGGTGACTCGAGCCACTTAAGTCCACCTCCAGATTAACTTGGCTCTTCATCATTCTCCATTTTTTTGGCCTACATTCAATCTCAGGAGTATTGTCAGCCTCTTTCCTATCTTTGTTCTCCACAAACTCAGAGACATAAGACTCCTCCTGACCCTCCTTCCTATTGAAATATTTTTTAACACATTTTTTGTGGGTTCTACCCTCTTTAGCACCCAGCTCAGGCTCCTAGATGACATAGATGGACTGGGAGGAGGAATGTGTGGAATTTTTAGTTTTGGCTAGGGAATCCTCCTAGCTCATCTCCTGGATAATCGGGGGGTGGGTTGGGGTGCCGGGAAGATAGCTTTGTGAAAATGGTAAATACAAAGAAGGATGCCCTAATGGAGGATAGGTATTGACTTGTCAGGGTTGTCCTTAATATCAAGGATATTACTCTCTATGGAGTGCAAAAGATAGAAAGGTATGGAATTTAAATCCTTGTTTCTAATATGATTTAGGAATGGTAAGTGGTAGTAGTAAAACACAGTGAACTTACCTTCCAGCATTAAATATTTCATCACAATGAGGCAATTTTTCGGCCAAAAGTTCGACAACACCTCCTTGTTGAAGCCCCCTTATTTTTTCACCGAATGCTCACCATCCTTGAAAAACTGGTTGAGGCTGGTAGGGTCGGGAGTCTGACTAGTCTTTTTGTATTTACTCCCCACCATAGAGAGTCTAGTCACCTTACGTATGACCTCTTCGTTAAGCTAGAAATGGATTCCCCCAACCAAGACGCACCTATTGTTCCAAGACAAGATGAATTGTTTGGAGATTCATTCGTTATGCCCACCTTTCATTCTCTCCATAAGACCCCATATGCCACTTTCTTTGTAGTATTGAGTCACCAACTCATCAGAGGTGAAATCCTCATCGATTTTATCATGTTCAATGCAGAGGACGTTGCCTCCAATTTCAAAGCTCTACCCCTCCTACACTAGAATATCCTAGAAATCTAAGAGCTGAGTGTTTTTGCAGACCTTAAAAAACCCCTTGTTTTTGCAAAGCCTTTCCAAGGAAAGATTATACTTAAAATGCTGGCTTTGAGAAATTTTTTGGAAAATGAGCTCTATACAACCAGATCTAATGGATCTCCAGGTGCCATTAATATCAATAATACCAGGGGCACACTTGTTTTCCTTATTATCCAAGTAAGCCCTCTAATTCAGATAGCTCTTACTCCACATGTTTAAAAGGTAATGATGATTCTTTATGGGAATTTGGGTTCTCCTTCCCATAATCACAAAAATCACCCAATCATGCCAGCATGTGATCCAGTAAGAACTAGTAATGAATATGACAACTTGGCACATTTAAATAGTAATATTCATTTCCCCCCCAATGAGTTGCTGAGTCACTGAAGGTAAATCACTAACCACCCTCCAACTATTGAGTTTGATTTGTTTTAGGCCTATTGCTGCCATTAAGTCAGCAATCGAATTCCCCTCTCTATATGTGTGACCCATTGTTGTGTGCTAGAATCTATTTAGCATCTCACTGATCTCCATAATAATAGGTCTAGCTTTCCATCCTACACTAGCACCACTTTTGATGACCTCAACAACCACTTTGGAATCCCCCTTGATTTCCAGCTGCTTGATGTTCATTTGTTTTGCAAATTTAATCCCCCAAAGAAGGGCCATTCCTTCTACCTGGGTGACAGTACAGTTATTGACTGGCCCAGCATAAGCCAACATGCAAGTGCCTTTGTGATATCTTAGAAGACCACCCCCTCCTTGGTCAATATTATTTTCCACCCCATCAAATTTTAATTTGGTCCATCCTCTGGGAGGGGCAGCCCATCTGGTAGCTTTTCTAAGTATCCTTTTAGCATCGTCAAACCTGAAGAAACCATCTAGGAGGTTCCATCTGTCACCAATTCTCACCTCCTAGGCAATAGGAGGATAGGGGGAAGCTTCCATTTAGCCATCCTAGCATTCTCACATAGGAGCTTAGTTCCAATATGGAGATAGGTCTTAGACTGGTTACTATCCTCTCTAAAAATCCTATTGTTCCATTCCTTCCAAATGGCCCAGTAGATGTGAGGTGGTAGCATATGCTAGAGGAGTTGGAGTAGGGGGTAATTTGAGGGAGATCTCTACTTATTAAATTGATGCACTTCTCTTCCCAGGGCCCACAAGATACCCAATTTGTCGATAATCTCTTGCCAAATGCTAGTGGCATAATAACAATGGATGAAATGGTGGTTCACCATTTCCTCCTCCTTATATAGGAAACATCTATTCACCATTGAGAAGCCCCTCTTTATAAGATTATCCTAGGTTAGGACCTTACCATACATTAGAGTCCACCAGAAAAAAATTATTTTCGGTGTGAGCTAAGGGATCCACACCTTCTTCCAGTCCCCCAGATTACTCTCCTCCTTCAAAAGTAGATTGTAAGAAAATTTAATAGAAAAAGTACCAGCTTGGGTGGGGGCCCAGATAATAGAGTCATCAAGCCTTGAAATTCTAATATTAGTCAGGTTTTCCATAAATCCTTGGCCAAGTGTTGCAGGTTCAATCTATCCCTTAACCAATTAGGTATATCCTTCCAGTCCCTACCAGTGATGTAGCTAGAGACTCTATTACCTAGGATAGGTCTGAGATAGTCCATAAGAGGTTTGAATCTATGGCCCAGGTTAGGTTGGTTCATGATCCAGTGGTCATTCCAAAATCTGATGGATCTCCCATTTTTGATTTTCCAAAAAGCTCCTTTAGATAGAAGGGTCTTACATTTACATATGTTCATCTAGAGTTTGGATCCACTTGGGAGGTCGCTATTGTGGAACATCTTCCTGTAGGGATGTCCTTGGAGGTACTTGGCTTCCATTAATCTGCACCAGTCTACATTTCCTTCTATGAGCTTCCATGCCACTTTCATGGTAAGGGATTTATTCATTAGACCAATTCTTCTTAGTCCCAGGCCACCCATTCTTTTTGGGAGGCAGATAGTGTCCCAATTGACAAGAGACATCCACTTCTTTTCTTTAGACCCTGCCCATAGAAAGGTTCTTTGACTCCTTTCAAGTTTGTCTGCCATGTTTCTTCTAATTTTAAAGAGGGATAGGAAGTAAACAGGGATCCATTGGAGAGTGGAGGCCATGAGCTAAAGTTTCCCATCATTGCTTAAAATCTTCCCCTTCCAACTAGCAAGTTTCCTCTGGGTTCTTTCAAGGATGGAATTCCAGAAATCTTGGGACACCTCTTTAACTGTAAGGGGAAGGCCAAGGTAGGTAGAAGGGAGCGAAGACACCAGAAAACCCAAGATTTGAAGCACCTTATTTTGTAATTGCATGGGTGTATTAAAGAAGAACAACTGACTCTTTTGATAGTTAATACACTATCCAGAAGCCCATGCATAAATTTCAAGGATTTGTTTCCACTGTTTGGCCTCAATCACTGAAAAATACCCAAAGAGGAAGGTGTCATCCACAAACTATTCTAACACCACCTGAGGAAGGGTAGAAGTAGGTTTGACACCTTTTATTCTTCTCGTAGCGGACAACATACATAGATTCTTGCTAAGCACATCAGCCACCATAATAAAGAGGTAGGGGGAGAGAGGGTCTCCCTATCTAAGATCCTTCTTAGGTTTTAGAAAGCCACCAGGGGTGTCATTGACTAGAACAAAGAAGCTAACAGTTTGAGTCCATAGAATGGATGATTTCATGGGTGGCAATGGCCACATCCAGAATGTGTCTACCCAACATAAAACCTTTCTGAGTAGTGTAGATAATCTTGTCCAAAAGAGGCTTGATTCTACCAACTAGAACCTTGGTAAGTATCTTGTAGAAGGTATTGCAGAGGCTGATGGGCCTAAAATCCATCATAGTGGCAGGATTGTCATGCTTTAGGACAAGCACAATGTAGGTTTGATTATGATGTCTAAGAAGGCACCCAGTCCTAAATAAGTCTTTTGTAGCACGGGTAACATCAGTCCCCAAAATATCCCAATACTCCTGAAAGAACACTGGAGGAAATCCATCTGGCCTAGGGATTTTGTAAGATCCCATAGCAAAGACCACATTCTTGAGCTCCTCATCAGAGACCCACTCTATAAGCATGTCATTATCACTAAGAGTTATAGCACTTTGGATGTGGTCCAGGAGTTGGTTTTGGATGTTGTTCAGGCATATAGGACCCTCATTAGAGTACATCCCCCTAAAGTAGTTAACAACAACTTGATTGATTTTATCCTTCTCCTTGACTTCATTCCCTTCTTCATCCATAATAGTAGAGATGGTATTTCTTCTTTTATGGATGCTGATAGACCTATGGAAGAAGGCCATGTTCTTGTCCCCTTCAGCAAGCCACTGGATTCTGGATCTCTGCTTCTAGTAGATTTCTTCTCTTTTCAGGTTTTTGTGCCACTTGTGTCTAGTTAACTCCTCCTCCACCTGAATTTGGGGCGAGTAGCTTCTAGAAGCCAACTGGGCCTAGAGGGAATCTAAGACTCCAAACAGTTCCATTTTCTCTTTGTAGAAGTCTCTAAAATTATGTTTGCTCCAACCTTTAACCTCCCTTCTGATAATTTCAAGCTTTTGGGATATTCTGAACATGGCAGTACCCCTGATATTAGTCTTCCACCAAAATTTCACTTGATCTCTAAAGGATGGGTGAGAACACCACATAATTTCAAATCTAAAGGGTGTCGAACTAACTTTAGGGGCATCATGCTAGCAAAGAAGGAGGGGGTTATGATCCGATGTTGTTCTAGGGAGGCAAGACAAGGAAGAGTTTAGGAAAAGGTTCCATGAGGAGGTGGTTAGGACCCGATCCAGCCTCACCTGGATGAGGTGGATACCCTTTCTATTGTTCAACAGGGTGAAGAGGTTCCTCTTTAGAGTGATGTCAAGAAGACCTATGGAAGAGATAAAATTGGCCAGCTCCCCCATGCTATCTGAGTAATCCATTAGTCCACCACACTTTTTTGAGGGATAAAGGGGGGTATTATTTAGTCACCTACCAGTAGAAAATTCATAGAACAGTCCTGATCTAGCCGATGGCCAAGATCAACCCACAAGGAAGCTCGACCCAACTGGGTATTAGGAGCATTTAAATATTAAAAGTGATCCATTTAGTTCCATTCTTCCTAAAGGCGACAGCAAGGAAGTTAGGGGAAGAAGTAGCCAGCTGACCAGTTATCCTATTGGGGTTCTAGAGTGTAGCAATACCACTGAATGCACCCACAGCTTCAGAGTAAAGGAAAGAAACACCTGGCCAAAGATTGGGCACCAGGGTAGTGAAATTACTAGCAGACATCTTAGCCTCTTGTAGGAGTAGAACATCTAGCTTGAGATAAAAAAATGTAGTGTTTGACAACATTTTGTTTAAGGGAGTTGTTCAAGCCCCTCACATTCCAAGAAAGGCAATTCATTTCTTACTTTTGAAAATAGATTCCAAGGTTTGCTGCTTACTTGCTGTAACATCCCTTATGGTCCCTCTCGATCTCCTTGCCAGGTCTGAAGGCCTTCCCCTGGGTGTTTCCATTCCCACATCAGCCTTTTTAGGCTTGGTTTTCTTTCTCTGCATTTTCCATTCCCCATCATCATCCTCCAAACCATCAAGGGAGCTGGTGGAGCTCTTCTTCACAAGCTTTGGGGGGGGGGGGGGGGCGTTTAGCATCTAGCTTTGGGGATTGTAACTCCAGAGAAACCACAATGGTAGGTTGTTCTACCTTAGTAGGGTTAGTCATCCTCCCCTCTAGGGGGGGCATCAGGTGGGTCTTTACCAGCTCCACCATCGACTGGAGAATTGGTTCCTTCGTAGACTCAGGAGAACCTAGACCAGGGAAGCCAACATCCATCTCCTAGGGGGGGTGATCTCACCTTCCTCCAGGGCTAGATCTTAAATAGCTAGGGTTTCTATTTCATTAGCCACTGAGGGTGGCCTAGTCTCCACCTTTTCCTCTTCACCTATGGGGGTAGGACCCTTAGCCATTCCTTTGTCCTTGTTCCCATCTGAAGACATGCTCATCCCAATACTCAAGTGGGAGGCTAGGGAGGTGGAACCAAACCGGGGCCATTCTTGTTAGATCCATCACCGGAATAAATCTGGGTTTCCATTTCGCAAGGGCCAGGAAGTGCTTTCCATCAACCCATGAACCCGCTAGCACATAGGACAGGTCCTTGAGAGTGGTAAACTTAAATTAAAAAATTCCCTCTGGCATAGCAGAAACTAGGATAGAACCCTTGATCTTCCACTGGTTAGACACCCATTTTCTAACCATTTTGATGGTAGGTTGAAAGTTAAAGAATCAACCAACCAGAGCTAGCTGAAATTCCACCATCGTTCTATTCACCACTGAGTCTTAGAGTGATAGTTCAACACCTTCCTCAGTCTGAATGAAATCCACCAGTAGAGCCTTGAAATATTGGTGAGCTTCTCCAACAAGGGTCCCTTTCTAGTTAGGTTTTGGGGGGGACAACGGGGTATCAGCAGAAGAGGATGCATTTTGAGATTCCCCTGTTGACTCAATCGCTGGGACCATGATAGAGGAAATCATGGGAATGGCCTGGAGTCCATCAGGGCCAGTAGGTGGGTTAGCAAGGGGGGCAGCATCTCCCCCAAGGGAAGTAGGCATGGGAGCATGTAGTTTGAAATTTGAGCTTGAGCGACAAGTTGCAGAGCGGGAAGTTAAAATAGTTATTGGCATATGGTTGAGGAAATAGATAACCTCAAGTTACAATGAAATGTCTTGATAAGTAATGTAGTGTGTAGGAAAGGAATAAAAATCTATGTTAATTAATGTGTTAATATTGTATTATTGTTTAGAGACATTTAAATTTCAACAGTCCATGGCAAATCTAAATTTATATACTAAGTTGTTGATGATCTTTTTGCATTAGTATTTCAAATCATACTACATGATTATTGATTAATCATTAGGATGTGAGAAGAGAGCTAAAGGAGAAAAAACATATTAAATCATTTTTGAAATAATGTTCCTCTCAAACAAAAAGGAATCCTTAAGAATTAGGCATCTGAGGAGAATAATCATCCTCATTCCACAATGCTTCCTTTGTTGGCAATATTTCTTTTTTTCAAAATGTATTAATGTTATCTTTTTCTTGTCCATAATTATTTGTATAATGTTTGATTATATTTCATGAGAACCTAAGATATAGTATTTATATATCTCATTTCATGTGATAACACCTAGATTATGAAATTTTACATGTGAGATATAATGTGAATTTTATACATATACTAAAGTTATCTCAATTGATTTCTCACTAATTTGTAATTGAGAAATAATTTAATTTTTTGATATATTTAAGGGTGTAAAACCTTATGACCTTCCTAAATATAAGTAATGTATATAAGTTGGTGTCATATTATCAAACCACAACATTGTCTAAAATTAAATAGTTTTCCATCATATTACACAATTAAAAAAAAATACAAAATTTTAAATAGTTTATCATGTAAAATGTGCACTATATGAAATGATACATGTGCAACCAAAATAGTGTCATGGGTTTATGTGTGCGTTACCAAAATAGTGTCTAATAAGTTTATATAAATCAAAATGGTACATATATTTTCCTAAATCATCATTTATTACATGTTTTTTCATTTTACATATACATGTACAATGGTCATATCCATAAAAAATGTTAGTCCGTTGTCTACAAGTTCACCTTTTCATGATGTATTCATAAACTCTGAAGGTGTGAGTTCCCACCCTTATGATGTCGATGGTTAGTGGGATAGTCATAATTATTCCTCATCCTATCCTCCTCAATGACTCTCTCCTCATTTGTCGATTCATATTGGACCCATCACACCCTCATTAGTTTTCACGTGAGTCTTAGAGAGGAATTTTTAACCTTTCATCGGATATTTCCTACTCATATCTAGAGTCTTGTAATGTGTAAAATCCTAGATATCTATATGTATAAAAAATTTATATACCTTCTATAGTGTGATTAACTATGAAGATATGGTGACAACTTGTACATTTTCTCTTAATGTAATTGTGAAAATCACATCCCTCTCAACCTCACCTAAAATAACTCATCCCAAGACTCATCTCTTTATCAAAAGATCTCATCTACCTTTGCATGTGTCCTAAGATTTCTTGTCTATAGCTAAATCTATTGATGCTTAACATACTCAAGCTCTATTATTTCCCTCACTACCTACCCATCCTTATCATCTCTGCCCTACCACCCTTACCTTGTGATATGTGCCTACTCATACTTAGAATTTATACATTGAAAACCCTATTTAGCAAAATATGTATATCTATCCCTATTAAGTCTACCCTTCTGACCTTGTTTAATGATCTTTTCCCATCTTTCCTATCTGTTGAGTTACTCCATTCTAATCTATATTTCCTATATGTCTAATCTCTCTTCCTTTTCTTGTCTAACATATGTATTTCTAATACATTTTATCCAATTTGTACATATTATAGTTTTTATAGAAATTGTAAAATTTTCTCATCCTTGATATACTAGTCATTGTCCTCTTATATATTTTTCCTCATGGACTCTCCTCCAATGTACTCATTGCTCCAATATTAGTCTATGTAATCTGATTATACATAGCTCTTTATCTCAATAGCTATGTCTCAACCACTATCTCTCCTTCGCATAATTAGTGTCAAGGTCTTCTATATTAGCACATAGATCCCTTGGCATAGGTGATAATCCCTTAAAAAAATAATGGTCATATTTTCTAGGATCATCAAACCCCATAACCAGATCTCACTTTATGTTCTAAGATGTACATTAACTCTCCAATAACTACACCCTTTTTCCAAACTATTTGTGTATCCTCTTGAAAGAAAATATCTATCTACAAAATTATTTTTATATCTAATTAGGTATCTCAAATTCCCAAAATACACTAGCTCATCTATATCTTATACCCAAACCTCACTCTCTCTCCATGACCTCTAGATAAACAATTTTATGTCAGCCATCTCTCATTTCTAGTGGGGCATGTCATCTAGTTTCCATAATTTCCTAGTACCACCACATAAATACACATAGGAAAGCACTCTCTTCCATCTCTTATCCATAATATCTCATGCAATGTATACATACTTCCATGTCCATCTATGTAGTTGAGTCACTCCACATGTAAAACAAGATCCCCCTCTATATACTACATGCACGTAGTTGTATATATGGGCTAGGACACATAGTCCACATGCATGTGTAGTCAAATGTTTTATCATAAATACTATGATTTTCCTCATACAATAAAGAATTATCTTGAACATTTATGTAGGATATTAGTTTTAATTTGATTGTCCATATGCAATAAAGAATCATTTTCATCATCAATTTAGGATGTAAGTAATGTTATATTTAATCTATCTAGTAGAAACAATAGAATATCTAACCTTGATTTTACATCTCATGGGTCTAAATAATGTTGGTCAATGCCTACATCATATGTCCCAAATATCCTAGAATCAAAACCTCCTTTCCAACATCAACATTATAAATCACTTGATCTCCCTCTATGGAGATCTATAATATCATCAAAACATCCTTTATTATCATAGTCAATTCACATGTTAGAAGGATGAACTCATTATACTCATGATACCATATCTCTTTAAACATTGTTATTATTGTTAGACTCCACCTAATCTCATGTATTAATTTAAGGAAGAATAAGCCAACTCTAGTTGGGAAGTTCTCATATCTCATTGTCAATTTTGATCTCAGTGTTAGTACTTGAGAGTATCTCTCTCATGATTGGAGGGGTTCTAAATCCTCTTTTAACAATAAAATGAAAAATGTTATTTTTTGATTAAGTAAAATAGGTTTTACAGGGCTCCTGAAACTCACATCAAAATAAAAGTCTCGAGAGTGTCATATAAACAAACAAAAGTAAAGCATACAAAAGTAGCAGAGACAGGCCACCACAAGACCAAACATAAAAAGCAAAGAAAGAAAGTAAAAGTAGAGAAGCTAGTTATGCAAAGCTCCTCAGCATAACCACAACATTATTTTTTAGGGCTTCCATCAGTTGCACTGTATCTTTAACATTCTACACTTGGGAGTCTTTCGGATTGGTTTTCTCCCTATTCTTCCTAGTTCTTGCCCTGGTTCTCTTCCCTGGCCTTCCATCTGCTCCTTGTCTTCCTTCTTAGTCCTTAGATTAGTTTTGGGATTCACATTTTCTTCCATCTTTTTGATCAACTATTTCAACTTTTTGTTGGAAGTCTTAAGGATATCAAAATTTTTCTAGGAGAGTTCTCTATTATCTTATCTGTGTTTCCCAATCCCTAAATTCTAGCCTTGATGTCCTCTATCTCATGGTAGAGCCACTTGAAAGATTGAAACTGGTCCAACATGCTATTTTTGGTATTATTGAAAAAATCCATGTCCATCTCCCTGGCTTTGTCACTGAGAATAACCAAAGCAGGGTCAATCAGCTCTTCCTTATGAACTTTTCCATCTTTATCCTCCAGAATCTATGGATAGATGGGTTCCCTAATGATGCCCATATGCACAGTGTTAATATTGAAATTTTTTCAAACCATTTTGCCCCTACCGGTGTCCTGACTATGATACTCCTCCCTAGAAGTTTTTCCTATCTCATCAATCCATATGGGTGATTGATTGGTGCCCTTGTCTTCTTTTTCTTCAGTCTTAGGGGTCTTCTTAGTGCCTGGGGATTGTGGGGATGGGATTTTTCCTCACTGATGGTAATGTCAACCGATAGATGGCTAGAGAGGTCCTGCAAAGGATTGGGAGAGCCCTCTATTCCCTATTCCTACTTTTTCACTGAATCCAAAATAGAGTTTCCCACATCAGCTTCTGAAACCATTTCTTCCTCATTTTTGTTATATTCTTCATCCGAGTTAGAATCCTTCCTATCCTCACTTTCATCCGACGTGATGCCCACATAAGAGCTAGAGGGGACATAATCCGAGCTGAAGTTATCACTTATAGCTTTGCTAGCCCCAATTTCCTTGCCCAAGATTTGGGTTTTAAAGAATTCATATAGTAGAAGGATAAGTCCTTCATGCAGGGAAGAATTTGCAATTTTCTTATCTCTAAAACTAGTAATATTATTATTCATAGAAGAGAAGAGATAATACAGAATGGAAATTTTAACATCATGCCTAAAATGATTAAGCAAGATGAAGTGATAAGTTTGGATTCTATCAAATTTGGTGTCGAGGGTAATGTAGTAGTAGAGAGCCCTTAGAACATACTACCATTGCATCTTCAGACTCCTAGGGAGGTAGTAGGTGCCTGCTTTGACAATGGCATTCATCTCCGTATCATCCCTCGCAAACTTTTTGATAGTGATATCAGAAAGGTTTTGGTCTTTGTAGAATTTTTTCTCTACAATAGGAATGTTTGTGACTATTGAAATGACTTCCTCTGTAAGAGTGAACATCTTGCTATCTATCTCCATCAACCCATCTTGCGAGGTTTTGATGAAGATATTGGTGATGTTCTTCCTATGTCCATGGAGGCATTCAATAAAACTAGCGACCTCCCCTTTCTTTAAAACATCTGAGATTTTTGTTCTCTTCTTCCATTTTTCACTATCGCCTTCCAGCTCCCTTCTTAACCTTTCTCCTATGATGACTTTCAGGATGGCTTCGGTAAACCACTAGTTTTACAGAGAATATCTGCTAGCCTTATTTATAAATTCATCAGCTTTCTTACTAAAGGTAGCTTTTTTGAAATGATTGCAATATATGGGGAAGGGTGCCCTCACTATGTGTGGAGATGACATATAATTAAAACTCATGTGAATTCCCCACAACTTTCCATGAGTGAAATAAATTCTACTAGCTTGCTTGTAACAAAAATAATTATTATTGGTTAAAGCCGTGGTACTTTGAAGATCATCCCCTTTTAGTGAATCCATCTGACCATTATGGAAAGTTTCCTAATTATGCCTTGAGTGATAAGTATCATTTTTGGCATCCTGAAGGATGGTCCAATCAGCATCCTGTGTGGCAGCTAAGATAAGCTTACGAATAAATAGGTCATCGTTCGAGAAATAGGTCCAAGTGGCACAAAAGTTTAAGGAATTTCCAAGACCAAATCCATGTCTGAAAAACTAACTATGGGAAGACCAATGGATGATGCACTATTGAGAAAAATACATGACTGTCACCAACTGATCAATAGCACCAAGACAAAGATTTCTACCTCTGACAGTCAGCTTGATTGAGCTAAAGAGCTCACTAATGACCTTTGAGGTGTCTAGCATCTTTTGATGGGAGTGCAAACCATTTGGATGGTTCTCTGGGTACCATCCACAATTTCTCTATACACTTCCTCTAGCTTGATCTAGCTTGACCTTTTTCTACTTGGAGATTTGAATTTTTCTCCTACATCAACTTTATTTTTGCTCCTTGTGGCTACTGGGGAAATTGGAGACGGATCTCTACTTTTTGTTCTCGTTTTGGTTTGAACTTTAATACATCCCTCTTTTTCCTCATTTTATTTGGCAAAGAGAGCCTCCAACTTTGAGAGTTGTTTCGAAGAGATGGAGCCCAAAATAATATCCATTTGATGCACTTTATTAGAGTCTTGTGTCTCTGGACAGTTGCTAGAAAGTGGTTGACCAACTGATTTGCTTATAACAGGACTAGAATAATAGTCAGCTAGGGGGGATTCAAAGGAATCCAAGATGATGAAAACAAATTCAGAGCTAGTGCATGAATCACCCCCATCCCCTTGGCCTTTTTCATCAGTGTCATTAATGGAGACCTGAGGAATGTTTACCTCTAAGTTGATTCCTTGTGACTGGGGAGACCCTGAATGGGGAGCCAAACTTTCTTGACCTAGTTTGGATTTCTCTATTTGTTCCCCAGTTTTAGGGATATCCTTATCAACTTGTGAATTCGATAACCCCATCTTATCCTCTAGATTGTCCTCTTTTTCCCTAGCTCTACTATTCTCTGGGGCTGGGTGGGGATTGTTCAACTTCCTCTGTGGTTGTTCCTTAACATTTCTGAGCTTACTATTTTTTACAACCAAAGCCTTCCTTTCCTTTAACAAGTTCATGTGCACTAGGCACAATCTGGCTTTATGTCCTGCTTTCTTATAGTGGAGGCAAGCGAAAGGGATGGTCTCATAATCCATCTTTTGCAAGTGTTTACCTAGCTTTGATTGGAGAATAATGATTTCAGGCATATCTTGGCCCTCTTCCACCCCAATATAGATTCTTGCATAGGTGAGGTGACTTTTAGCCATAATCACCTAGTCTATTGAGAGCAAAGATCCAAAGGATCTGGTAATATCATCAAAGACATCTTTGACCCAGAATTCAAGAGGGAGTTCTGGGAGTCGAATCCACATAGGGGCCTAGACAAAGAAAGAACCATTGAGGTCTAGCTTTCGAGTCCATTTTTGCACAACAAGGGTAGCCTTGCCGATCGACCAGGTGCCTTCACACAGGATTATGTTGAAGTCTTCTTTGCAAGAAAACTCAAAAGAGAGAAAGGCTTTCACCATGGCTGTAAAGAGTACTTTCCCTTTAAGCCCCCATTTCTTTTTCACAAAGGCTCTAGCAATTTCTATGTTGGGTATGGATCCCACAAACTTACCCACAAGAGTGTGATCCATTGAGGTGATGTTGTGATCCACTAGCTCATCAAGGATTTCTATGATAAAGTTACCTTTCTCTTTATCAAAAAGATCCTTAATAGAAGGAAAGGAAGACTTGCCTGATGGTTGGATACCAAAAAGTGTAGACCAACCATGCTGAGGGGCTTTACTGCTCTGGTCCTTTGCTTGACTCTTTGGGGCTGAGGGGGAAGAAGAACCTTCACCCACTCTGACCTACTTTCTAGGGTCCATCTACTTGACTCTTGGGTCCCCATTCAAGCTCTCTTCTATTCCCGCTCCCTAATCTGCAGATACCCTATGGCAAGCAGCAGTCTGAACCTGCTGCCCAAGAATCCCAACCACATTCAAGTTCAAATTCAAACTTCCTCCTGCTCGCCCGTTGTAGCCCGTTGTCACCAGTTACAACTACATAACTTTTTTGTTCATTAAAATGGTTGTTATTTTTTTAATGCAAAATGTTTGTTAATCTACCTTAAAAATCCACTTTTCTAATTTATATATTTTTTCCATTTTCCCCTAATTTGTGTAGTTCCTTGTGCACTTGGTTTGCACCTTTATATATGTGCAGGATATGTAGCAAGAAATTCTACACATGCAATGTTAAACACCCCCATGTGCATGCTATATAGATTGTCTGCAATATTGTGAACTCGTGGGTTCATGGTGCTTAGCACACCAAACTTTAGTGCATGTCATTGTGTATACATGCAACAATGCATATTGAGTGTGCGTGACCATACATTTAGTCTTCATTTCCATATACAAAGAACACATGATCATGCACTATCATGCCTTGGTGTATGATAGGTGCATCCTATAATGAAATTTTCCACTCTTTTTCTTCTTCTTTTTCCAACTCAAGTTTCTCCTCACCTGGTAACATTCATTTGAATTTTATTTAATTTTCCCTATTTTGTTAAAGAAACATTCACCATCCCTAAAACCTTGGTAGTCAAATTCCAAAAGAACATGCAAAATTGACCAAGTCAAGGATAGGCACTTACCACTAGACTAACGCCAACCAATCATTTGTAGACATGCTCCAATTCTACCAATGCATCTTTCCATCTCTTCTTGATATCATCATCTTCCCTTCTTTTTCTCTTCTTGATCCCTCATTTGTAAGTTGAGAAATTAAAAAAATTTGAGCTCTTTTTACCAATATTTTCCTTATTTATCCCCTATTTGAACCCTAATTGTCTTTTTTTTTCATCTTTTTGATGTCTTTTATTTTACTTTGTTTTACCTATTGAGAGTTTAAATCAATTGTATTTTCTTCTTAATCTCAAAAAAGTGATAAAATGTAGACATCTAAAATTGATTAATAAATTTCAATTAAATCATGGTTAACATTATTCTTCTCAATCTTTATTAATCATATATTTTTCAATTATTTAGTTAAACTAATTATCCTGTAATAATTAAATAATTCTTATTTTAATTAATTTTACCATTTCTCCTAAATAATTTCTTCGCTTAAATAAAATAGAATCAAATAACTTATTTTTCGTAAATAACTTATTTTCCCTATACATTTACAACTTACCTTATCCGCCAATCTTTGCAATCTAAGTGAACTATATTCATGCCCTCTCTTGATATTTCTCAATGGTTGATTTGACATTTTTGAATCTTCAATTTGCCTCTTCATCACTGGAAATTTCTCAATCATTGATTTTGCCTCTTAATCCCTAAAAAAATTTGGACTATTGATTCTACCTCTTAATCCATGAAAATTTTGGGACCCTTGATTTTGCCTCTTAATCCCAATCGTTGATCAATGTATGTGAAGTGTATAAAGAATATCTTTACACCTCTTATTTTGCATCTAGCACTACCATCAGTGAGGAGCAACCCACATACCAAATTATCAAAGCAAGTCTGAAGCGACAATGGAATCTCCTCATGTCTTTGTAATGGTATTATTGTTTATCATTTGATTTTGTACATAGATAAAACTATTATTGTTTATCATTTAGGTTTTTGCATAGATTTTAGATTTATTTTCTATTTGTGTAGATTGTGAGTTTAGACTCTATACAAGATCTTAGATTTATTTCTTGTATGTGTGAATTGTGAATCCAAACTTTAGACTGCATTATTTCTATTATTATGATTAGAATTTAACATCATTTATAATATTCACAAATGTTACAAATACATTTTGAAAAATGCATCCTTAATGATTAGTACATATATATTTTACTAACCTAAATTTTATTTGATTAGTGAAAATTATATTCCATAAAATATTTTTAGTGTTAGGTAGAGTCATGTTAGAAGAAGTGGATGCCAGTAGGGTACTTTTTGTTAATCTTTCCTGCTTTTTGTTTTCTTTCCGCACACCTACCAGCATTTACCGTTAGCCTTTTCGCATGATCGCATAACTATTATTTGGTTCATGTGATCATGCGAAAGCCTACCTGCCAACTACATTAAATACTTCATTTGATCTACTTTATGTTTTGGCATTTTATTTTACTTTATTTTTATGCTCTTTTGCTGTTGCTGCTAGAGCATACGTGGGTCCCCCTCTTTATACTTATCGCATGATCGTATAAGTATTATTTAGTTTATGCGATCATGCGACAGCCACATATTTCAAACCACCATTTTAGTTGCAGTTAATTTTATATTAATGTTTCTATGACTTTTCATTCGATTGGATGTAATCCAGGTAATTCTAGAAGTTTCTTAGGTTGAATATTTTGTAAAAAAAAAAAAAAGGTTTTTGTGCTCGGTAATCTACAGAAATTATGTGTGCATTTTGTGAGTTTTCTTGCAGCTCTGTGTAAATCAAAAATTTGGCATTAATATAAACAATTTTATTTTAAATCTTTCAGTGTGCTCTATTCTTCTACTCTGTTTTGTTACTCTGATGCTTTGTGTGTTTTATCAGTCTTCTTCCTCCATCAAATTGGTATCAGAGCTGAAGGTTGTTTATGAAAGCTGAAGGTGAATCAAAAGCAAAGGTATTTACAGCCAACAATGGCAAGCACAAGCTTGACAAATCCACAGATCCTGTAGTTCAATGGGAAAAATTATGATTATTGGGCAATCACAATGAGGGCATTATTTTGTGCTCAAGATTTATGGGATCTTATTGAAAATGGTTACCCAAAACCAGCAGATGCAGCAACATATAATGCTTTGACTCAAGCAGAGAAAGATGTGTTAAAGGAAAATAAAAAGAAAGATTCAAAAGCCCTCTTCTTCATCTTTCAAGGAGTGAATGAAAGTATTTTCCTGAATTCAAGCAGCAAAAAAGTCCAAGCAAGCATGGGACATTCTTCAAACATCTTATCAAGGAATGGAAAAAGTAAAAATAGCTAAGCTGTAAATGTTAAGAAGAGACTTTGAAACAATCTACATGAAAGAATCAGATACAATAGACACATTCTTCACTCAAATCATTGGTTTGGTAAATCAAATTAGATCACATGGTGGCATTCTTAAAGAAAGGAGAGTTGTTGAAAATATTCTAAGAAGTTTGCCTACAAGGTTTGAATCTATTGTGGTAGCTATAGAAGAGACAAAAGATCTCTCATAGTTTTCAGTTGATGAACTTCATGCATCACTCATTTCTCATGAGCATAGATTGAGTAGGTCAACAACTTCAAATCTGGAGCATGCATTCAAGACACAAGTCTCAATAAACACTGGTAGAGGCAGAGGAAGAACAAATTTCAAAGGTAGAGGAAGAAATTTTTATAGAGGTGGAAGAAACACAAGTGGAAGGGGCAGCAGTCCGTCAAGCTCAAGTGGAAGAGGTAACAGCCAAAACCCAAGTCAATACTCATCACAAAATCAGCCTCAAAGCCAAAGGTATGACAAATCCTCAGTCCAATGTCATTATTGCAAGAAATTTGGGCATTATATGAATGAATGTAGAAAGAAACAATATGATTTTAGACAACAAAATGTGAATTTCATGAAAGAAACCCAAAATCAAAAATTAGAACAGGGTACTATACTTTTGGCATGCAATGTTGCACAAGCAAGTGAAAAAGATTTATGGTTTTTAGATTCAGGTTGCAGCAATCATATGACAGGGAATTTAGAAATGTTTTCTAGTTTGGATGAGAGTGTAAAATTTGATGTAACTTTGGGTAATGAAAATAAAATAGAAGTCAAAGGAAAAGGGAACATCAACATCCTAACCAAAATGGGGGAGAAGAAACATATGATTGATGTCTATTTTGTTCTCGGTTTAAAACATAATCTAATGAGCATTGGGCAGCTTGTTCAAAATGGTTATAGATTTTCTTTCAAAAATAAAGAGTGCACAATTTTAGACAAATACCCAAGCAATCAGCTCATAGCAAAGCTTCAAATTACAAACAATAGGATGTTTCCCTTAAGGATAAGACCAGATTTGAATGTAGAGTTCTCTCAAGTAGACAACTCAATGAACTCACAAATGAATGAAAGAAAAGTTGCAGCAGTCACTCAAGTGATCTTCCAAGAAGAGATTAAAGATGAAAACTGGCTTTGGCATTTAAGATTTGGACATTTAAATTTTGCAGCTCTAAATCTACTTTATAAGAAAAGCATGGTGAAGGGATTACCCCTAATTGAAAAACTAGAAAGAGTATGTGAAGGGTGCATCTTAGGAAAGCAACATAGAGAATCATTTCCAGCTGGTATGTCAATGAGAGCTAAGGCACCTTTGGAGATAATTCATTCATATTTGTGTGGGCCAATGCAAACACCTTCAATAGGTGGAAGATTCTATTTTTTGACATTCATTTGTGATTATACAAGGAAAACACGGGTTTACTTTTTAAAGCATAAGAGTGAGGTGTTTGAATACTTTTGTCAATTCAAAGCACTTGCTGAAAAACAAAGTGGTTATTACATCAAAGTATTGAGAATGGATAGAGGTGGTGAATATATCTCAAATGATCTTTTAAGATTTTGCAAAGAGCATGGAATCCACAAGCAATTTACCACAAGATATACCTCACAACAAAATGGTGTAGCTAAAAGGAAAAATAGAACAATAATGGAAATGGCTAGAAGCATGTTGAAAGCCAAACATTTGCCAAATGAGTATTGGGCTGAAGCCATATCATGTGCAGCATACATTATGAATAGATGTCCAACAAAAAGTGTGAAGAATATGATTTCGGAAGAAGCATGGAGTGGAAGAAAACATAGTGTTTCTCATATGAGAGTATTTGGATGTGTGGCATATGCACATGTGTCAGATGAGTTGAGAAGAAAATTGGACAGCAAAGGAGAAAAATGTATATTTGTGGGATACAGTGATGAATCAAAAGCATACAAATTATATAATCCAATTAGCAAGAAGGTTATAATCAGCAAAGATGTGCAATTTGTAGAAGATGAAGCATATGATGGAACTTTGGATAAAATAGTCAATATTGTAACCAATTTACCACAAGAAGAAAATGAAGAAATTATACCAACAAATATCCCTCAAAATGTGACTCCTCCCACTCCTATACAAGGACAACAAAGTGCTCAAAGGAAACCATCATCAAGTATGAGAACAGTCTCACATAATCAAGCAATCACACCTTCAAGTGGACAACAAACACCAATATCACAAGGAACACATAGTGCAGGTCCATCAAGTCCACATTCAAAAAATTCAAGTGACATGTCCAATCCCACATTAGCAAGCTTAAGAAGATAAAGAATTAGAAGTTTAAGAGAGATTTATGAGCAAAATGATGATGAGAATAACATAGATCAGAATTCTCTTTTTGCATTGTATTCACATGCTGATGATCCAATTCATTTTGAAGAAGCGATTAAATAAGAAAAATGGATAAATGCAATGGATGAAGAAATTGATGCAATTGAAAAGAATGAAACATGGGAGTTGGTTATTCTTCCAAAATGAAAAGAAGTCATAGGAGTAAAGTGGGTTTACAAAACCAAATTGAATGCAAATGGAGATGTTCAAAAATATAAAGCAAGACTAGTGGCAAAAGGATATTCACAACAACCTGGGGTTGATTACAATGAGACATTTGCACCAGTAGCTTGTTTGGACACCATGAGAACAATATTAGCCATAGTAGCTCAAAACAAGTGGGCAATATATCAAATGGATGTGAAATTAGCTTTTCTCAATGGCATTTTAGAAGAAGAAGTTTATGTGGAGTAGTTACCTGGGTATGAGTTTTTGGGTCATGAAAACAAAGTTTACAAGCTCAAGAAGGCTCTCTATGGACTCAAACAAGCCCCAAGAGCGTGGTATAGTAGAATTGATTCTTATTTTTTACAAAATGGATTCAATAGGTGCAGTAGTGAGCCTACATTGTATACCAAGATGAATGAAAATGGTGAAATCTTGATTATCTGTTTATATGTCGATGACTTGATCTTCACCTGTGTTTATCAATTGACATGTTCAAATCAGCAATGAAGAAAGAATTTGAGATGACTGATTTAGGCTTGATGAAGTATTTTCTTGGCATTGAAGTGAATCAAAATGATAAAGGTATTTTTATTTCTCAATCTAAGTATGCAAATGACATCTTGAAAAGGTTTAATATGATGAACTGCAAATCAGCTCCAACACCTATGGTCACAGGTTTGAAATTGAGTAAAGATGACAAAGGAGATGATGTAAATCTAACATTGTATAAAAAACTTGTTGGCAGCCTTATGTATATAAAAGCCACAAGGCTAGACATAATATTTTCTATAAGTTTGATTTCAAGGTTCATGGAGACTCCAAAAGTTACACATTGGAATGCTGGGAAAAGAATTTTAAGATATGTGAGTGGAACAAAGAACTATGGGATTTAATACTCAAGCTCAAATGAATTCAAACTCATAGGATATATAGACAGTGACTATGCGGGAAGTATTGATGATAGAAAAAGTACTTCAGGTTATGTTTTTCATTTTGGATCAGGTGTAGTATCATGGGCATCTAAGAAACAACCGATTGCCACTCTTTGATCTACTGAAGCAGAGTATGTAGCAGCCACAAGTGCATCATGTCAAGCGGTTTGGATGAGAAGAATTTTGAAAGATCTTAGACAAGAACAAGAAGAACCAACAAAGATTTATTGTGACAATAATTCAGCCATAACATTATCAAAAAATCCAGTTTTTCACAAAAGGAGTAAACATAGACACAAGGTATCATTTCATCAGAGAGCTGATCAACAATGGAGAAATCTATTTGGAACATTGCAGGTCTGAAGATCAATTAGCAGACATCTTCACCAAGGCACTGGGAAAAGAGAGTTTTGTTTATCAAAGAGATTGATTGGGTATCAAAGATTGCAACAATGAAGATTAAGGGGGAGTGTTAGAAGACGTGGATGCCAGCAAGGCACTTTTTGTTAATCTTCCCTGCTTTTCATTTTCTTTTTGCACACCTACCAGCATTTACCATTAGCCTTTTCGCATGATCGCATAACTATTATTTGGTTCATGTGATCATGCGAAAGCCTACCCACCAACTGCATTAAATACTTCATTCAATCTACTTTATGTTTTGGCATTTTATTTTACTTTATTTTTATGCTCTTTTGCTATTGCCGCCAAAGCATACATGGGTCCCCCTCTTTATACTTATCGCATGATCGCATAAGTATTATTTAGTTTATGCGATCATGCAATAGCCACATATTTCAAACCACCGTTTTAATTGCAGTTAATTTTATATTAATTTTTCTATGACTTTTCATTCGATCGGATGTAATCCAGGTAATTCCAAAAGTTTCTTAGGTTGAATATTTTGTAAAAGAAAAAAAAAAAGGTTTTTTTGCTGGGTAATCTGCAGAAATTGTATGTGTACATTTTGTGAGCTTTCTTGTAGCTCTGTGTAAATCAAAAATTTGGCATTAATATAAATAGTTTTATTTTAAATCTTTGAGTGTGCTCTGTTCTTCTACTCTGTTCTGTTACTCTAATGCTTTGTGTGTTTTATCAGTCTTCTTCCTCCATCAAGTCATCCCATATAATTTTCAATAGTACATATAAGAGATTTTAGTCCCACAATAAGTGTGACTGGTGTTTATGGATGGGTTTTGAATCTATGTAAGAAATATGAAGTTTGCAGTTCTTGGTGGATGTGGTGGTTGGGGGAGATTCAAAAACCCTAGATGTCAAGCTAGTGGCGACTCCTATTATAATGAGCATAGATTCCAATTTGCTGATGAAAGGCTGGTACATTATCTGATTCAGATGATGATTCAAGTGATTCAAATGATGATTCTAATTGTGATGGTAGATTGGAGAGACCTACTACAAGAGAGCTTGAGAAAGAAATTAATGATGAGGAGACGTGTCGAGATGATGAAGTACAAAATGATGGGTTCATTCTACTAACAAATATGATTCTATTGACTCAGAGCTGAATGAGAAGTAATGCAGCTAATTGACAATAAAAAATAGAGAATAAATCTCAATGTGATTCTGATGGCAAATCAGAGAAATCTTATCGTGATGACATATGTGATGCTAGAGAAGATGTGTCATCATGAGCAAATTTCTCTAATTTTTCATCAGAATCATGAGACTCACCTTCAGATTGATTCTCTATATTTTTCATTGTCAATTGGCTGCATTCCTTGCCATTCAGCTTTGAATTAGCGGAATCATATTTGTCGGTGAATGCCATCATTCTGTACTTCATCTTCCATGCCTCTCCTGGTCATTCCTTTCTTACACATTTGGTATCTGGTAATATACTCAGAATTTTGCATGTCGAACATGCTAGGGAATTGACCGGTGTAATTGTAACATCAACTTTAAAATTCACCTCGGATAAACTTCAACCATGTTTGAACATTGGAGAAATATGTAGTAATATATATCACAAAACTATTGAAGTTTCAATTATTTCTAGATTGTTCTATTATGTGGTTGTATGGAAGTTTCTAGAAAAGGATAATTTAAAACCAAAATCAGCTATGACTAGTAATTTATAGAGGAAATCTGATCATTGTGGATCTTGAGTTAGAGTGGAAGTGGAATGCAATAGCATTCTAAGATGTAATCAAATTTATTAAGTTGATTAATGAAAATTAGTGTTGTAGCACTTGAGTTTATAGATTTGTATTTCTTTCTAAATTTTGAATATTTGTGTTCACTTCCACTCCATCCACCTTCTTTTACAAGCCAAACATAAACTATTAAGAAATAATACTAAATTTCTTCTTTATTAGTTCCTCCGTACAAATAGAGAATTTGAAAAATTTATATATAGTCTATAATTTGAATATTTATAGATATTCAAATAATCAAAACAAAATTATTTCACTTCTATAATCTGAATATTTATAAATATTTAAATAATCAAAACAAAATTATTTATCTGTTGTTCAGTAGTAAAAATAAATTTTATTTTATTTTTATTTAAAAAATCAATAAAATAATAAGACCTATATTTGTTAGGGCACAGTTGACAACTCCATCAAAGGGTATACGGGGAAAGAAAATCTACCAGAAGTACAAAAATATCTGCTATTGTTTGAAACAACAAGTACAAAATCCTAATTATATGCAAGCACTTGTTCTATCGAAATCTCCAAAAATCTTTAACCATTGAATGCATAGATTCTAGATATTTATGTTGTCTCTTTCACCTCTTCTACATTCTTCTGAATGCATTTTTTATCTTTGATTATTTTCCTATTGGAGAGAGAATAGTACATTTTATCAAGTCATTCATGACAGACATAGTTATTTTCGGTTTCCTAGCATTGAACGGAAGTGCATAGAACTTTAAATAAAGTGGCTAAAAAGAGAAAATAAGAATAATTTCATGGAAATCATACTATAAGAATCATAGGTTTTTTGAAAATAAGAATCTGGCAAAGACACCTCGACTTTTTATAGAAAGTAAACATTTTGCAGTTTTTACCTTTCTATTTTACACGATTTTTTTTAATGTTTATTCTTGTTCTTCAAGGAATATTGCAATGTTGCAATTTTCTTAATTTTTTTGAATGATCCTCTTGGTCCAACTCAACTCTAAATTAATCATTAAAGCCTTTGTGATAAAACCCAATCTGCAAAATTATCACATAGTCTGCTGTAATAAGAATGATGTCAATGTATCTAAAAAATGAATCTAAGTCTACTTCTCAACTCCTAAAATATATTCCATCACTTCATTAACTCCTAATTTATGACATAAATGTTTCAGAATCATCAATGAACCAACAAACATATTATTATAAAATTCTAGCATAACCTAATGGGTTAGATGAGAGATTGAAGCAGAGAATTTTCTTCAGCAAGTGAAGAATTAAGATAATGCAATTAGTTCAAAAATAGGTTGCAAATAATCAGACCTATATTAGGAAAATTTTTGTTTGCAAATAGGTTTTGATAGATTTTATAAAAATAACCATCACACGTAGCCTATCAACTACCTCATCGCCTTCTAGAAAAGTATGTTAGAATCTAAAGTTATCTATCATGTTCAGTAATCATTTACCTTTCATAATGATGTCACTAGTTTCCCATCCCAGGATACGAGCACTTGTGAGCATCATAATTATATTGAGGGCATCACCCTCAATTATAACCTTTTTGAAACAATGTGTGACCACCAACGCAATTCCATGGTAAATAGACACACCTCTTCCATGTGGGTTGTTTGAGTCCCAAAATTTCCCTTGAAGTTTAAAAGTATTTCACCTAGCTTGTCTATAATGATACCACCCGCTCTAGCCTGACTTGAATTAGCTAATGTTGAGCCATCAAAACTATTCTTCACACATCTAGGTTTAGGGGATAAGTAATATTATTTGTAAGTCCCTGACAAAGAAATTTATAGTTACTAAGACATGAGGAAAGTACCCAAACCCTAGAAATAGCCCTGTCTAAAGAGGAATTGGGAGACTTATGATTAATATGAGTAATGTTATTCATATTCTCCTTAATTTTATTGACAAATGAAAAGAAAATAATCTCCCAACTAACTTCTTTATCCATGAAAATTCAGTTATTTCATACAATACATAAAGCCTAGCCAATATAAAGAAGAGACTACCAGGACAACTCCTGAGTGAAAAGATGAGATGTGGGAGACATCCATCTAGAGGAACCCACCGCAGGCTCTAAAAACTAAACACATTTCCAATTAAATAGTGTCGTTAATTTCTATCTCATTTGTCAAGAATAATGATGTGAAAATAAAAGGTTTCCAACACACTCAACATTATTTTTACATAAATAATATCTTTTGGCCAACTATATTCCTTTCCTCTGTAAATTTTCCAATGTGAAGATTTCTTAATGAAAAATTGTCCACTTAAAAAAATTGAGAATTAGACATCACTTTATAATACCACCCCTTTAACAAATAAAATAATTGAGTTCACTATGGAGAAAGTAGATTGTAACCATATTTGACCATTTAAATCATGTCCATATTGAGCCCACAAAAATATATCCTATTGGTTCAATTTGTAAAATCTATTGGAGTTGAGAAGTTGAAGTAGTTAGATGGCCACAACCTTGAGAGGATCCTTAAACCAAAGAGGATCAATATTCCAAGTAGGAGTATAAGAAGAATCATCCCAATAGTCACAAAAATAAAGACCAATTATACTAGAAAGGTTAATCTCAATAGAAAGAAACAAAGGATGAATTTCTAGCAGGGTACTAGAAATCCAAGGATCTTTCCAAAAATTGATAGTATGCCCATTTGATCAATGTTCCAAGAACAACCCTATGTAATTATAGGGATAGTTTTAAAAATATTAGTCCAAATTTTGGATCTAGAAAGTAGTGGAAGAAAACTCCCCATTATCTAAAGATATTTAGAATGAAGAATGTTGGATAATTCTGTACAATCATTAATGAGGTTCTAGATAAATTTTTAGAGGAGGGACTAATTTAAGTAATGTGAGTTACAAGCATTCAAACCCCCATTATCTTTGTGGGTGCATATTTTCTCCTACTCAAAAAGAGATAATCTCTTCTAGCCTTCCACACTAGACTAGATGAATATTCTATTGATAGTATCAAGTTTCTTAACTCACATTATAGACATATAGAAAAAAGACATAGCATAAATGGAGGGACATTTTATATCAGCCATAAGTATTTGGATATTTCCAACATGGATAATAAGAGCCCCTTTTTAGAAGGCAAGTTTAACTTGGATTCTACCTATCAAACAAGATAAAACTAAGTTCTCTACTTCACCAACATATAGGGGTATACCTAAATAGGTTGAGGGAAGAATGAAAATATGGAAATAAAGAATGGTAGTAACTATGTTCTAAATATTGACAGGAGTGTTTAATAAATAGATGACACTCTTTTGATGACTAATTCTTTGACTTTGATATTGGTTCCCTGCCTCTTTTTTGGTTAAATTTAGTTTATTTTCGTATGCTCAATACTGTGAATTTGGTTTTTAGCCCTACATGGCTCCTGGTTCAGTTTAAGTTTAACATTTTCAAAACTATTCCGCATCTATGCAATACTCTACATAGAAGGTGGTTTATTTTTTTCTTCTTTTTTGTTTTTGATCATGGTAGACTCTCATGCTTTACTTCTACTTGTATGAGGGTGTACTTTATGTTAATTTCATAGTTAGCCTCTTTTTTCTATGGGTCAACACCCTTTCTTGTTGTCACTATTTATTAAAAACAAATACACAATTCTAAAGTAAATTTCTCCACTCAATAGCCTCTGAAATTTTGGCAAAACCAAGTACCGTGTCATGCAAAAGTTGTTGGTGTCAAACTACCAAAGTATATGAAGAAGGTTTAAAACTAGCGACAATCTTCAACAACTTTTTGACAAATAATGCAACCAAGAGTATCATCCATCATGATAGAGAGATAGGGGAAAATGGGACCTCCATAGTGAAGACCCCTTGAGGTAGAAAATAATATCTTATGGGAACCATTGACAAGAAAAACATAATTAGGTGAGTGGAAACAAGCCTATCTCATGGAAATATTTTTCCCTTCAAAACCATAAATTTTGAGAATGGAAGAAAGAAACTTTGAGAAAACTATATAATAAGTTTTATAAATATCAAGATTTATATGTCTTCCTTCTTCCTTACTATTAGACATTAATTGAAGGGATTCATTGATAATAATAACAACATTAGTGAGTTGTCTTCTAGGAAAAAGACCCTTCTAGTGGGGATGCATATGTTTATCTACTAAGCACCAAATTTGAGATCATTTTTTAAAGCATGTTGGAAAGCATAATATGTATAAAATCCAATATTTTTTTAGATCGATTTTTCTTAGAGATAATCATGATGAAATAATTATTTATCTCCTTCATGATAACCCCATAAGTGAAGAATTATTTAGTTGTCTAGAAGATGTTCATATGAACAATATCCATGAATTTTTGAAATAAATGTCAATGTAAGAAAATAGCTCATTGGATATTATGGAATTGTAGTTAAATAGAATCAGACAATGGTCTAAACCATATCTAACATGTAAGGAGAAAATCATTTATAAAGAATGGCCCAAGTATCACACAAAAGGAAATGATCTAGTTTAACTAGGATCAACTGATTAGAAACCCTTATATTAGACCAAGTATATTTCCTAACCTACAAGTCCAAGTCTAAGAGATGATCTTTGGCCAAAACTTCATGTAGATCCTAAATTGAATTAGTAAAATATGAATCACCCGCTATATTTTTAGGGAAACAAGGAGAGATTTTAAGTTTCCCATTACCATCCATTCGCCATCTGTGAAAGAAGCATGATCCAAAAGTGGAGACTCCTAGAAGGGTTCTCACTAATAAATAGTATTAGGGGCATGGGAATTAGATAACAACCATTTAGAAGAAGAATTACAATCAGAAAAGGAAATATGTTGAGCATTTCTAGATTTTGAGTGTAGCGTACCCACCAAATTATCAGGTATCTAAATGCTTTTAAATAAGATGTCATAAGAGGGAAAACTTTGACTTGTACCAACTGAGAGGGAGAGAGAGGGGAAAAATGAAGAGACGATGGAATCCAATTACTTGAGAAGACATAAATTTTTTTGAATCTCAATTATTATAAGAATCATTTCCTTATGAATATATTATCTATGTTTTTTCTTAAAGGGTCTATAATTAGAAGTGGTATGATCATAGATGCGATGGTAAGCACAAAAGAATAAAATATATGGTGCCTCATCAAGTTTCATAATGTTTTAAAGCTTGAAGTGTGATCAAATTGTCTTTTAAGAGGATTAGCTAGAATTAGTATTCTATAGATAAGGGAAAATGATTAGGTTTTATGCCCATATAATATGAAAGAAAATGGTTTTGTATGATTGTAGAAAAAGGAGAATAGGGTAGAGAAACATGAGAAGTAGGAAATCATATAAGTTCATTATGATAATGAGTTATAGGATCTACACACACCTGAATTCCTTGTTACACACATATAAAATCATTTCTATTATTGTCATGTTTAGAAATCATGTTAAAACTAATAATGTATTATTCATGTTATTATAATGGGGAAGTAATCGAACATCATACTCTTTGTTAAATTACATTTCTAAGAATACATTGAAGCGCTAAAAGGATAAGGAAATGAGTAAGGATTTATCATTTTGTGATGATTCAAATATTTATTAATATCATTCATCTTTAAGTGGGAGGTAGGAAACTCTTTTTTAATATGATTGTTCTCATAGTTTTTTATCTTTCAATTTCTCTTCTCTACTTAGTGTAATGTTAGGTGGCATATTGTTGAGGAAATGGATAACCTCAAGTTACAATGAAATGTCTTGATAAGTAACATACTGTGTAGGGAAGGAATAAAAACCTATGTTAATTAATGTGTTAATATTGTATTATCATTTAGAGACATTTGAATTTCAAGAGTTCATGGTGAATCTAAATTTATATACTAAGTTGTCTGACGATCTTTTTGCATTAGTATTTCAGATCATACTACATGATTATTGATTAATCATTAGGATGTGAGAAGAGAGCTAAAGGAGAAAAACCATATTAAATCATTGTTGAAATAACGTTCCTTTGAAACAAAAAGGAATCCTTAAGAATTAGGCATCTGAGGAGAATAATCATCCTCATTCCTCAATGCTTCCTTTGTTGGCAATATTTCTTTTTTTAAAAGTGTATTAATGTTATCTTTTTCTTGTCCATAATTATTTGTATAATGTTTGATTATATTGCATGAGAACCTAAGATGTAGTATTTATATATCTCATTTCATGCGCTAACACCTAGATTATGAAATTCTACATGTGAGATATAATGTGAATTTTATACATATAATGAAGTTATCTCAATTGATTTCACACTAATTTGTAATTGAGAAATAATTTAATTTTTTAATATATTTAAGGGTGTAAAACCTTATGACCTTCCTAAATATAAGTAATGTATATAAGTTAGTGTCATATTATCAAACAACAACATTGTCTAAAATTATATAGTTCCCCATCTCTTATCCATAATATCTCATGCAATGTATATGTACTTCCATGTCCATCTGTCTAGTTGAGTCACTCCACATGTAAAACTAGATCCCCCTCTGTATACTACATGCATGTAGTTGTATAGATGGGCTAGGACACATAGTCCACATGCATCTGTAGTCAAATGTTTTATCATCAATACTATGATTGTCCTCATACAATAACGAATTATCTTGAACATTTATGTAGGATATTAGTTTTAATTTGATTGTCCATATGCAATAAAAAAAAAATTTCATCATCAATTTAGGATGTAAGTAATGTTATATTTAATCTATCTAGTAGAAACAATAGAATATATAAGCTTAATTTTACATCTCATGGGTCTAAATAATGTTGGTCAATGTCTAGATCATATGTCCCAAATATACTAGAATCAAAACCTCCTTTCCAACATCAACATTATAAATCACTTGATCTCCTCTATGGAGATCTATAATATCATCAAAACATCCTTTATTATCATTGTCACTTCAAATGTGAGAAGGATGAATTCATTATACTCACGATACCATATCTCTATAAACATTGTTATTATTGTTAGACTCCACCTAATCTCATGTATTAATTTAAGGAAGCATAAGCCAACTCTAGTTGGGAAGTTCTCATATCTCATTGTCAGTTTTGATCTTAGTGTCAGTACTTGAGAGTGTCTCTCTCATGATTGGAGGGGTTCTAAATCCTCTATTAACAATAAAATGCAAAATGTTAGTTTTTGATTAAGTAAAATAGGTTTTTCAAGGCTCCTGAAACCCACATCAAAATAAAAGTCTTGAGAATGTTATATAAACCAACCAATGTAAAGCATATGAAAGTAGTAGAGATAGGCCACCACAGGATCGAACATAAAAATCAGAGAAAGAAAGAAAAAATAGAGAAGCCATTTATGCAAAGCTCCTGAGCATAACCATGACATTTTTTTCCAGGGCTTCCATCAGTTGCACCGTATCTTTAAAATTTTGCACTTGGGAGTCTCCCAGATCGGTTTTCTCCCTGTTCTTCCTAGTTCTTGCCTTGGTTCTCTTCCCCGGGCCTTCTGTCTACTCCTTGTCTTCCTTCTAAGTCCTCAGATCAGTTTTGGGATTCACATTTTCTTCCATATTTTTTATCAATGGTTTCAAATTTTTGTTGGAAGTATTAAGGATATAAAAAAATTTCTCTGCCACCCCCTTAAGGGTCTTTTCTAGACTAATCATTTTGGACTCCATGTTCTTGACCCTGGTTTCCAGGTTGGGAGAGTTCTCTATTATCTTATCCATGTTGCCCAGTCCCTGAATTGTAACCTTGATGTCCTCTATCTCATGGTAGAGCTACTTGAAAGACCAAAACTGGTCTAGCATGTTGTTTTTGGTATTATTGAGAAAATCCATGTCCATCTCCCTGGCTTTGTCACTGAGAACAACCAAAGCAGGGTCAATCAGTTCTTCCTTATGAACTTTTCCATCTTTATCCTTCAAAATCTGTGGATAGATGGCTTCCTTGATGATGCCCATATGCACAATGTTAATATTGAAATTTCTCCAAACCTTTTTTCCCCTACCGGTGTCCTAACTATGATACTCCTCCCTAGAAGTTTCTTCTATCTCATCAATCCTTATGGGTGATTGATTCATTCCCTTGTCTTCTTTTTCTTCAGTCTCAGGGGTCTTCTTAGTGCTTGGGGATTGGAGGGGAGGGGATTTTTCCTTGCTGATGGTGATGTCAACTGATAGATGGCCAGAGAGGTCTTGCAAAGGATTGGGAGAGCCCTCTATTTCCTATTCCTTCTTTTCCATTGAATCCAAAATAGGGTTTCCCATGTCATCTTTCGAAACCATTTCTTCCTCCTTTTTGTTATATTCTTCCTTCAAGTTAGAATCCTTCCTGTCCTGCTTTGTGGAGGGGAAATATTTTTTAATGGCTTTTAGATGTTGTTTCTTGGATGAAGATCCCTTCCCTAGATGCTTGGCCTCAACCTCCTCACTTTCATCCAACAAGATGCCCATAGAAGAGCTAGAGGGGACATAATCCGAGCCAAAGTTATCACTTATAGCTTTGCTAGCCCCAATTTCCTTGCCCAAGATTTGGATTTTAAGAAATTCATATACCAGAAGGATAAGTCCTTCATGCAGGGAAGGATTTGCAATTTTCTTATCTCTAAAACTAGTAATATTCTTATTCATAGAAGAGAAGAGATAATATGGAATGGAAATTTTGACATCATGCCTAAAATGATTAAGCAAGACGAAGTGATAATTTTGGATTCTATCAAACCTAGTGTCGAGGGTAATGTAGTAGCAAAGAGCCCTTAGAACATACTACCATCACATCTTCAGACTCCCGTGGAGGTAGTAGGTGCCCACTTTGACAATGGCATTCATCTCCGTATCATCCCTCGTGAACTTTTTGACAGTGATATCAGAAAGTTTTTGGTCTCTCTAGAATTTTTGTCCATAGTAGGAATTTTGGTGACCATTGAAATGACTTCCTCTATAAAAATGAACATCTTGCTATCTATCTCCACCGACCCATCTTGCTAGGTTTTGACGAAGATATTGGTGATGTCCTTCCTATGTCCATGGAGGCATTCAATAAAAGTGGTGACCTCTCCTTTCTATAAAACATCCCACATTTTTGTTCTCTTCTTCCATTTTTCATTGTCTCCTTCCAGCTCCCTTCTTAACCTTTCTCCTACCATGACTATCGGGATGGATCTGGTAAACCACTAGTTTTGCAGATAATATCTGCTAGCCTTATTTCTAATTTCATCAACTTTCTTACTAAAGGTAGCTTTTTTGAAATGATTGCAATATATGGGGAAGGGTGCTCTCACTATGTGTGGAGGTGACATATAATTAAAACTCATGGGAATCCACCACAACTCACTATGTGTGAAATAACTTCTACTAGCTTACTTGTAACAAAAACAATTATTATTGGTTAAAGCCATGGTACTTTGAAGATCATCCCCTTTCAGCGAATACATCTCGCCATTATGGAAAGTTTCATATTTATGCCTTGAGTAATAAGTCTCATTGCTGGCATCCTGAAGGACGGTCCAATCAGCATCCTGAGTGGTAGCCGAGATAAGCTCAGTGATAGACAGGTCATCCTCCGAGAAATAGGTCCAGGTGGCACAAAACTTTAAGGCATTTCCAATACCAAAGCCACATCTAAGAAATTGACTGTGGGAAGACCAATGGATGATGCACTATTGAGAAAAATACATGGTTGTCACCAACTGATCTATAGCACCAGGACAAAGATTTCTACCTCTGACAGTTAGCTTGATTGAGCTAAAGAACTCACTAATGAACTTTGAGGTGTCTAGCATCTTATTCTGGGAGTGCAAACCATCTGGATGGTTCTCTGGGTACCATCCACAATCTTTCTATAGGCTTCCACTAGCCTGATCTAGCTTGACCTTTCTCTGCATGGAGATTTGATTTTTGCTCCTACATCAGCTCTTTTTTTGCTCCTTGTGGCTGCCAGGGAAATTGGAGATGGATCTCTACTTTTTGTTCTCTTTTTGCTTTGAACTTTAATCGATCCCTCTTTTTCCTCTTTGTATTTGGCAACGAGAGCCTCCAAGTTTGAGAGTTGTTTCAGAGAGATGGAGCACAGAAGAAGATCCATTTGTTGGACTTTATTAGAGTCTTGTGTCTCTAGATAGTTGCTAGAGAGTAGTTGACCAACTGGTTTGCTTAGAGCAAGACTAGAATAATAGTCAACCAGGGGGATTCAAAGGAATCCAAGACAACGAAAGCAAATTCAAAACTAGGGCATGAATCACCCCCTTCCCCCTAGCCTTTTTCATTCGTGTCTTCAATGGAGACCTGAGGAATGTTTACCTCCAAGTTGATTCCTTGTGACTAGGGAGACCCTAATCGGGGAGCCAAACTTTCTTGACCTGGTTTGGATTTCTCCATTTGTTCCCCAGTTTTAGGGATATCCTTGTCAACTTGTGAATCTGATAACCCCATCTTATCCTCTAGATTGTCCTTTTTTTCCCCAGCTCTATTGTTCTCTGTGGTTGGGTGGGGATTTTTTGGCTTCCTCTAGGGTTTTTCCTGAACATTGTCAAGCTTACTATTTTTTACAACCAAAGACTTCCTTTCCTTTTCCAAATTCATGTGCACTAGGCACAATCTGGCTTTATGTCCTACTTTCTTACAGTGGAGGCAAGCGAAAGGGATGGTCTCATAATCCATCTTTTGCAAGTGTTTACCCAGCTTTGATTGGAGAATAATGATTTCAGGCATATCTTGGCCCTCTTCCACCCCAATATAGATTCTTGCATAGGTGAGGTGAATTTTAGCCACAATCACCAGGTCTATTGAGAGCAAAGATCCAAAGGATTTGGAAATACCATCAAAGACATATTCGACCTAAAATTCAAGAGGGAGTCCTGGGAACTAAATCCACACAGGGGCTTGGACAAAGAAAGAACTGTTGAAGTCTAGCTTCAGAGTCCATTTTTGCAAAACAAGGGTAGCCTTGCCGATCGACCAGGTGCCTTCACATAGGATTATGTCGAGGTCGTCATTGCAAGAAAACTCAAAAGAGAGAAAGCCTTTCCCCATGGTCGTAATGAGGAATTTCCCTTTAAGCCCCCATTTCTTTTTCACAAAGGCTCTGGCAATTTCTATGTTGGGTCTGCATCCCACAAACTTACCCACAAGAGTGTGATCCATTGAGGCGATGTTGTGATCCACCAGCTCATTAGGGATTTATATGATAAAGTTAACTTTCTCTTTATCAAAAAGATCCTTAATAGAAGAAAAAGGAAGACTTGTCTGATGAGTGGATACGAAAAAGTGTAGACCAACAGTGCTCAGGGGCTTTACCGCTCTGGTCCTTTGTCTGACTCTTCGGGGCTCAGGGGGAAGAAGAACCTTCACCCACTCTGACCCACTTTCTAGGGTTGATCTGCTTGACTCTTGGGTCCCCATTCAAGCTCTCTTCTATTCCCGATCCCTGATCTGCAAAGACCCCACAGCAAGCAGCAGTCTGAACCTGCTGCCTAAGAATCTCGACCACGTTCAAGTTCAAATTCAAACTTCCTCCTGCTTGCTCGTTGTCACCCACTGTCACCATTTACGACTACATGACTTTGTTGTTCACTAAAATGGTTGTTAATTTTTTAATGCAAAATGTTAGTTAATCTACCTTAAAAATCCACTTTTCTAATTTATATATATTTTTTTTATTTTCCCCTAGTTTGTGTAACTCCTTGTGCACTTGGTTTGCACCTTTATATATGTGCAGGATATGTAGCAAGAAATTTTCCACATCCAATGTTAAACACCCCCATGTGTATGCTATATAGATTGTGTGCAATATTGTACACTCATGGGTGCATGGTGCTCAGCACACCATATTTTAGTGCATGTCGTTGCATATGCATGCAAGAATGCATATTGAGTGTGTATGACCATACATTTAGTGTTTGTTTCCATATATAAAGAACACATAATCATGCACTATCATGCCTTGGTGTATGATTGGTGCATCCTATAATGAAATTTTCCACTCTTTTTCTTCTTCTTTTTCCAACTCAAGTTTCTCCTCACCCCTTAACATTCATTTGAATTTTATTTAATTTTCACTAATTTGTTAAAGAAATCTTCACCATCCCTAAAACCTTGGTAGTCAAATTCCAAAAGAACATGCAAAATTGACCAAGTCAAGGATAGGCACTTACCACTAGACTAACGCCAACCACTCATTTGTAAACATGCTCCAATTATACCAATGCATCTTCCCATCTCTTCTTGATATCATCATCATCCCTTCTTTTTCTCTTCTTGATCTCTCATTTATAAGTTGAGAAAGTAAAAAAATTGTGCTCTTTTTACCAATATTTTCCTTATTTCTCCCCTATTTGAACCCTAATTGTCTTTTTTTTTCATCTTTTTGATGTCTTTTATTTTACTTTGTTTTACCTATTGAGAGTTTAAATCAATTGTATTTTCTTCTCAATCTCAAAAAAGTGATAAAATGTAGACATCTAAAATTGATTAATAAATTTGAATTATATCATGGTTAACATTATTCTTCTCAATCTTTATAAATCATATATTTTTCAACTATTTAGTTAAAGTAATTATCCTGTAATAATTAAATTATTCTTATTTTAATTAATTTTACCATTTCTCCTAAATAATTTTCTTGCTTAAATAAAATAGAATCAAATAACTTATTTTTCTCAATGGTTGATTTGACATTTCTCAATCTTCAATTTGCCTCTTAATCGCTCAAAATTTCTCAATCGTTGATTTTGCCTCTTAATCTCTAAAAATTTTTGGACCTTTGATTTTGCCTCTTAATCCCTGAAAATTTTGGGGCCATTGATTTTGCCTCTTAATCCCAATCATTGATCAAATGTATGTGAAGTGTATAAATAATATCTTTACACCTCTTATTTACATCTAGCACTACCATTAATGAGGAGCAACCCACATACCAGATTATCAAAGCAAGTCTGAAGCGACAATGGAATCTCCTCATGTCTTCGTAATGGTATTATTGTTTATCATTTGATTTTGTACATAGATAAAACTATTATTGTTTATCATTTAGGTTTTTGCATAGATTTTAGATTTATTTTCTGTTTGTGTAGACTGTGAGTTTAGATTCTGTACAAGATCTTAGATTTATTTCTTGTATGTGTGAATTGTGAATCCAAGACTGCATTACTTCTATTATTATGATTAGAATTTAACATCATTTATAATATTCACAAATGTTACAAATACATTTTGCAAAATGCATCTTTAATGATTAGTACATATATATTTTACTAATTAGTGAAAATTATATTCCATAAAATATTTTTAGCGTTAGGTAGAGTCATCCCATACAATTTTCAATTGTACATATAAGAGATTTTAGTCGCACAAAAAATGTGACTGGTGTTTTTGGGTGGGTTTTGAATAAATGAAATTTGCAGGGCCTGGTGGACGTGGCGGTTGGGGGAGATTCGGAAACCCTAGAGGTCAAGCTAGTGGTGACTCCCATTTCAATGAGCATAGATTCCAATTCGCTGATTGAAGGCTGGTACATTATCTGATTCTGATGATGATTTAAGTGGTTCTGATGATGATTCTGATTCTGATGGCGGATTGGAGAGACCTGCTGCGAGAGAGCTTGAAAAAGAAAGCAATGACGAGGAGAGGCGTCGGGATGATGAAGTACAAAATGATGGGTACATTCTACCGACAAATATGATTCTGTTGATTCGGAGCTGAATGCGAAGTAATGCAGCCGATTGACAATGAAAAATAGAGAATAAATCTGAAGGTGATTCTGATGGCAAATCGGAGAAATCTTGCCGTGATGACATATCTGATGCGAGAGAAGATGTGTCATCACGGGTAGATTTCTCCGACTTTTAATAAGAATCATGAGACTCACCTTCAGATTGATTCTCTATATTTTTCATTGTCAATCGACTGCATTCCTTGCCATTCAGCTCTGAATCAGCGGAATCATATTTGTGGTGAACGCCATCATTCTGTACTTCATCTTCCACGCCTCTCCTGGTCATTCCTTTCTTACACATTTGGTATCTGGTAATATACTCGGAATTTTGCATTTCAAACATGCCAGGGAATTGACCGGTGTAATTGTAACATCAACTTTAAAATTCAACTCGGATAAACTTTAACCATGTTGGAATATTGTAGAAATATGTAGTAATTTCTATTACAAAAATATTGAACTTTCAATTATTTCTTGATTGTTCTATTATGTGGGCTGTATGGAAGTTTCTAGAAAAAGATAATTTAAAACTAAAATCAGCTATGACTAGTAATTTATAAAGGAAATCTGATCATTGTGGATCTTGAATCAGAGTGGAAGTGGAATGCAATAGCATTCTAAGATGTAATTAAATTTATTAAGTTGATTAATGAAAATTAGTGCTGTAGCACTTGAGTTTATAGATTTGTATTTCTTTCTAAATTTTGAATATTTGTGTTTACTTCCACTCCATCCACCTTCTTTTACAAGCCAAACTTAAACTATTAAGAAATAATACTAAATTTCTTCTTTATTAGTTCCTCCGTACAAATAGTTAATTTGAAAAATTTATATAGAGTCTATAATTTGAATATTTATAGATATTCAAATAATTAAAACAAAACTATTTCATTTCTATAATTTGAATATTTATAAATATTTAAATAATCAAACAAAAATTATTTATCTGTTGTTCAGTAGTAAAAATAAAATTTATTTTATTTTTATTTAAAAAATCAATAAAATAATAAGACCTATATTTGTTAGGGCACTGTTGACAACTCCATCAAAGGGTATACGGGGAAAGAAAATCTACCAGAAGTACAAAAATATCTGCTGTTGTTCGAAACAACAACTACAAAATCCCAATTATATGCGAGCACTTGTTCTATCGAAATCTCCAAAAATCTTTAACCATTGAATGCGTAGATTCTAGATATTTCTGTAGTCTCTTTCACCTCTTCTACATTCTTCTGAATGTATTTTTTATCTTCTATCATTTTCCTATTGTAGAGAGAATAGTACATTCTATCAAGTCATTCATGACAGACATAGTTATTTCCGGTTTCCTAGCACTGAACGGAAGTGCATAGAACTTTAAATAAAGTGGCTAAAAAGAGAAAATAAGAATAATTTCATGGAAATCATACTATAAGAATCATAGGTTTTCCGAAAATAAGAATCTGGCAAAGACGCCTCTTCCTTTAAATCTCTTATTCCCCTTCTTAACTCAGGCCTCGTTTGTTTGCGGAATAGGAATACAAGGCATAACCTTAATATCTCATAATAGGGTTTTGAACTTCCAGAAAATAAACTTCCCGAAGATGAGCTTCTCATGTTGAGCTGTTTGGTTGACCCAGAAGATATCTGATGTCGTCATCGTCCCCAACATCAGTGACATAACTGAGCAGATATTTAATGCATTAGGGTTTTGTTCTCTCATGGCCTGGCATGGCGTAAGTCCCTCCAATGTTTGGTTCGCAATTTCCAGGTACGTTTCATTGCCTTTAACAGTGTAGGTCAGATTCGCCTGCCAGAAATTACCGGCACATTTGCAGTCGACGGGAAAAAGCACAGCCTGATCTTTGTCCAGGGACTCAGAGTAATTGGAGACAGATAAATTGCTTCCTTCACCAGCAGCGCCAAAGGTTCCGGTTGCGCCCATGTCCACGTCCGACTCGTGATTTGTCAGATTATTGAAATTTATCTTCTTCTTGTTGAAATTTTTCTGTGTCATTCCGGAAAATAGGTGAGATTTTCAAATTTTACTTTCCCGCTTGTCACATAATCGGGTTATGAAAAAAAATTCCATCTATTTTGGTGGAAGATCATCTTTCCATTTTTTCCTCAAAATGAGAAGATGAAAACCATCTTCTTATTCTGGTTCAAATATCAATGCATCACCCAAACTAGGGATATCAAGACATAACCAGAAGATGGCCCCCAAATTCCAATTCCTCCACCCATCTTCCAGCAAACAAACGGGGCCTCAAAGTAAACATTTTGCAGTTTTTATCTTTCTATTTTACAAGATTTTTTTTTATGTTTATTCTTGTTCTTCAAGGAATATTGCAGTGTTGTAATTTTCTTAATTTGTTTGAATGATCTTCTTGATCCAACTCAACTCTGAATTTATCGATAAAGCCTTTGTGATAAAATGCCTTTGTGATAAAACCCCATCTGCAAAATTATCACATAGCCCGCTGCAATTAGAATGATGTCAACGTATCTCAAAAATGAATCTAAATCTACTTCTCAACTCCTGAAATATATTCCATCACTTCATTATCACTTCATTAACTCCTAATTTATGACATAAATGTTTCAGAATCATCAACGAACCAACAAACATATAATTATAAAATTGCCTGCATAACCTAATGGGTTAGATGAGAGTCTGAAGCAGAGAATTTTCTTCAGCATGCGAAGAATTAGGATAATGCAATTAGTTCGTTCATTCGTTCATTCCAACTGATAGCGAAAATTTCATCAGAGCGTTGGGCTTCCTTCACCTTTTCATCCTATTCCTTTTCATCTTCTTTTAGTATGGATTTCTCTTCTGATTTTGTTCTTCACATGACTTATGAATAGCCAACACAATCTTTATTTTGTCAGCGCCAGAACTTACACTTGCCTCCATCAGTATTCATCAGTATTCCACCAAGCAGTTCTGACTCCCTCTCAAATTGATGAAAACCTTTGATATGAAAGTCAATTGAAATTTACAAATGTTCTGAAGTTACATCAGATTGTTCATGAATAAAATACAAATGAGTTTAGGTTTTACACATGGTTTGCTACCTGCACTCGGAACTTAGATAGCATCTGATCATTTGCACGTTCAAATTAAAATGGTTACAATAGTAGACAGAGAAGAAGTATTTGTTTAAAAGTTTTTAGTTTTGTTGATTGATAAACAATGCTTTGAGTTGGTTCATTTTTATGGACAATAAGTTTAGTATTGATATGTTCAGATATTTTGTATCACTGTCTAAAATGTTGTGCCACTGAATTATTTTTCCCACAAAAAATGAAATTTTAGTGTTAAAAAGTAATTGTGTTTTTAAAATATTCTGATTTATTTTATAAAGACATCTTAGTGGTTTTCTATTATTGTTAAATAATTAATTGTATTTTTATAAGATACTGGTTGAGGAAGTTACATTTGAAAGCTTTTACAAAATTCTTATTGTAATACTTTTGGACAAAAATTCAATAAGATTATTATTATTTAATGTTTAATCATGTGAAAATGTAAATAGTATTTATTTTTCTAATATCTATGTTCACATATGATTCTCTTATTATATTCTAAGTATTTTTTAAAAGTATTTTAATTAAAAGTTTTAAATTAGATTGATTAAGTATATATTTAAAGAATTGTTTTAAAAATTTTGCTACGAGGCTTATATATAAGTTAGATTGTAAATTCTAATTTTAGTATGAGTATATTTGTTTGAGTAGTTGACAATAATTTAAGAGATTTAATGGGGGCTCCAATATTTGGAGGCTTGTTTACATTTAAATGGCTCCAATAGTAACATAAAAGAAGTATTTGTTATAAAGATTTTAGCCTTGTTGATCAATAAACAATGTAAAGACTTTTCAGTTGGTCCATTTCTATGGACAATGAGGCTAGTATTTATATGTCTAAGACATTTGACATCACCCTAGAAAAAGTTGTGCCACTAAAGCTATTCCTGGACAAAAAATGACATGAAATTTTAGTGTTAAGAAGTACTTGTGTTATGGAAATATTAAGATTTCTTTTATAAAGCCATCTTAGTGATAGATTATTATCATTTAATGTTTAATCATGTGCAAATATAAATAGTATTTATTATTTTAAATATTTTTAACATATTTTAATTAAAAATATAAAATTAGATTCATAAATTATATCTCTAAAGAACAATTATTAAAAAAATTATAAAAATATGGCACTAATAATATGGCGGAAGCCATTGCACTGCTTGAAGGCTTGATCCTTGCTAAAAAATTAACAATATCTAATCTGAACATTGAAGGTGATTCAATGGTTATTATTAATGCGTGCATTCATAGATCTATTCATAACTAGCAATTGAAGTATATACTTCAACAAATATGGGATCTCATTGATTCTCTGGATTCATTTTCTATATCCCATACTCTCAGAGAGGGTAACAAATTGGCAGATATATTAGCAAACTATGGTTGTAACAAAGTCTTCTTGGATTCTAATTCTTCAGCTCGCAGAATTGATAGCTTTCCATCTATCATGGAGATTGTTCATAATGAATCTTTATGATAGATGGAAACAAAGCTCAATATGTAAATGGGTATTTCATTTCAGTTTGGTATATTTTAATACATATTTGATTCAGGGGTATTCAGACTTGCCTCTATACCAATTAGTGAAGTGGTGGCCACTAATTGGTATAGAAATAATTTAATTTTTTCTATTGGTTGCAAGGCTGTACATCATGCCATGATGGCAAACTTGTTTATAAGTACTCTCTCCTTCTCTGCCTTTATTGGGTATGGGAAGTTAAGGGGGTCAAAAGATTTTCCACATCGCGAGCATAAGTGGTACTATATTTGATTTGAAAAGGGCCTACCTATCATTATGATTCCTTTCTGAGCATGTTTATTGTTTCTCTATCCTACTTTCATTCTGTACCACAAAAAGGAGTGATAGAGTGATAGTGTTGCTTTATCATAAATTTAGAGTTTATTATGATGGCAGCATGTAAAATGCTACTCTGTCATCTTGCGTGGCCAGAAAATGATAAGATAATCTATACTTTGTACTTTGGCAATGTGCTTGATCTAGCTTATCATTTATGTACATGTCAACTAACAAATGTGATATGACCACTTGGGTACTGGCTTCTTGTGATATCAAATAAGCCTCCATCTACTTTGTACGAATTAATGATTATTCTGTTGTATTGGGATTTGCTTCAGTCCTTACTTGTGCTTTCTCAATGAAGCATGTGATTTGATGATGTTTTCCTATATCTCCACTTTCTTAGCTCATTTGGCATTGTATGTTTCTCTTCCTACTTCCATACTTCTCTTTCATATCCTTACACCTAACTTGCCTACCATTTATTTTTTAAGTCTTATTTTGTGTCCTACTGGCATTCACACGCTTTGGGTTTTATGAGCAGTATTTTTTGATCAGTAAGCTCATGTGTTTTATTTATCCAATCTCTGCAAAATATTTTTCATTTAATTTGAGGGACTGTCATCATTTAGTGAGCTTGGCCACAACAGCTTTGTCCTTAGGCCTATTTATTTCTTTTCTTAGCCATTTCCTCTTCATTCTCTTCCTCTCTACTCTTCCCCTTGCTTTTGTTAGTTCTTGTTCATTGTTTTCTTTTTGTCACCTTAGGCTTGGCTTTGTCTTCTTATCAATTATGTCAGCTCGTTCCAGTTTCTTGGTGGGCGCTAGTGCAACTATTGAATGTTGTCACACCTGTGACTCTCTTCATATGGAATATTATCCTAGAAATTTTAGTATCTCTCTTCCAGTAGAAATTTGGGAGGAGCCATTCCTTGGTCCCATTAGGGATGATATGCTAGCTATGATGTTTATGTGTGAAAGGCCACATATTCATCGTGGCATCAGGAGGATTATAGGTCATGAAGTCCTTTCTCCATACAGTCGAAGGATTATATTTCCATCACAAATTCTTTCTATCTTTTTCTCTAACTTTTTAGATCTTACACAGTCGCCGGCTTGTTTGGACACCATAGCAGGGTGATATGTGAAGCCCATCTTTTTGCAAAATGATAAACTTCAAGTAGCCATACAGAAATATGACCTGTGTGGTGGGGCTGCTTTGATTGGTGGGATATTTCATCACCATGCTCTATTGAGAGAGCATTCTGTCTTCATGACTTATGAAAGTATTAAAAGGGCTTTGGAGTGGCAATCTTTTCGCCCTGTTAAAATTGCCCTTCAGCAATTTGGGGGTTTCCTTAATAAGGAATGTATCAGTGCTATTCACCAGGTGGTCTTTGCAATGTTGGATCTTTTGGAGGTTGATTCATCCTCTTTGGTGGCCCCTCCATTGCAACCCCTTCCTGTACTGATTTGAACTTGGGATTGGGGACTGGAGAGTCTTCTTAGGCTTTGTTATCATGGGTATTTTTTACTCCTCTAACAAAGTTATATGGACTCAAAGTCAGTCATTCCAACAGATTCTGAATTGCAAATTACTGACATACCAGCATTTTGACCCTGTCGTGATTATATTATTGTTCTTTATAGTCTGGGTTAATTAAGGAGACTTTATGCTTAAAATCGGGTAATGTTTGTATAAATTGTTTGTGGCAATGCAAGCTTATTAATGTCGCTTGCGATTATGGTTTAGTGTATAGATGGATCTTTTGATCATGGATCATCAATTATGCAATTAACTATATATATATATTG
>BSBK01014323.1:5000-53445 GCA_027943335.1 Chamaecyparis obtusa | reverse complement strand
TATATATATATCTCTATATATATATATATAGATCTCTATATATATATATATATATAGAGATATAGATATATGTATATATAGATATATATATATATACATATATATATATATATACATATATATATGTATATATATATATACATATATATACATAGATATATATATATATATCTATACATATATAGATATATATATATATAGATATTATATATATATATTTATATACATGTATATATATATATATATATACATATATATATACATATATATATATATATATACATATATATATATATATACATATATACATATATATATATACATATTATATATATATATACATATATATATCTATATATATATACTGATAAATCAGTCAAATCATACCCGGGACATTATTTGAGAAAATTGCCATTGGTGAGAGCCTACTCTCCCTAGCTCTTAAAATGCTCTGTCTTATTTACACTTCAGGCCTAGCATATTGTCAGTAAGAACCGTTGGGTTTGGACCAATTGTAGGTTTATTAAGATTGGTTCACCATAGTACCATTTATTAATACACCGAGGTGTTTGCAATTGGCCAAATGCTCAGACTTTTCTCAATGCCATTCACAGATGTTTCAGGATTGCAATATTTACATAAATAAATCAGTCTAATATATATAAATACAGGTCTAATATAATTGACATATCTGTATTTATATATATTAATCTGAAGAGAATAGGTTCAATATTCCCTGATTAAGAACTTTCCTATCTATACAATTTCAAAATGTACATCAGCAAATCGAACTATATATACTTCCCTATTTATGATCTTTTCCTATCTTATACATTTTCGAAATGTACATCAATACATAGATATATATAGTAAAAAATCATATATATAAATCTATATACATAGAGAGTTCTCATAACAAAAACCAGTGATTACCTTCATTTAGAGGTCCCCGTTGGTACTGCAATTATCTTGAAAGTTCAAATCCATACTTTTCTCAAGAATAGGGTATTACCATATCAAAAGAGACACCTTAATGCAATTGAAGATCTTAAAAAATATAGAACCAATTACGCTGTTATAAGAACACTATTGCCATAAAATCTTTATCTCATGAATATTAATAAAATATTTCACTCATTCATTCATATAATTTACCTCCAATACATATATAATGCAAATGATAATGAGTGTTTACAACCATGGAAAACCATGGGGATTAAACTCCTAGAATAAGATCATGGGAATGAAATTGGGTCTACTTGGCTGTTGATAATTTAAAGTGTTGTTGCTATTAGAAGATATAATAATTTGTCTTGCTACCTTCCCCAAGGATTTCCTAGAAAGTGATGGGCACCTTCCATGTTTAGATTGTGACCAGCAATATGTGTGGTCAAATAACACAAGGTTGCAATCTATTCCTAAGTATTTAGATTTTCAATTTAAGACTTGCCTCACTTTCATAGAATTTCTAAATGGAATAAACCAAGGACCGTGCAAAAAGAGATGTTCTTAGTCCTATTCTTACATTGGCTTATCCTTTAAAAACTCTTTAGATATACTGATCCATTGTTACCACTCTGTTAGCCCCTAGATTAGCTAATTTGTCCACCTCTGAGTTGCCTTCTCTGAAAGTATGTCTGATTTCATACTTTGTAATACTTTCCATTAATAAATTAATCTCTTCTATTTTAGCATTCAACATCTAGTTGGGAGTTTTTTTAGTGCGAATGGCATTGACGATAATTTGAGAATCTCCTTCAATAATTACTTTTGTAATGTTGAGTTTCTTACATAATTTAAGCCCTTCTAGTGTCGCTATACACTCAGCCATATTTTTTGTCGTAGGACTGATGGGTTTAGAAAATCTAGCGACAACTTCTGACTTCCAGTTGCGAATGATCCCTCCAATACCTACTTCCCCTGGATTACCTCGCGATGCTCCATCAAAATTGAGTTTGTACCATCCTACTTTCAGCAGTACCCATTTACAAGAGGCTCTGTCAGTTTTAGTTTTGGGACCCCCCTTACCATAAAGGGGAGGGATTGCTAATTTTGGCCATTTACTCCTGATCTTGTTATCCCAGCTCTTGAATGAATCCTCGTACCTCAGTTTGTCCCTGATTTTGCTATTAATAATTTCCACGATCGACGCTTCTATCTTGTTTGTCACCAAATTCCAAGTTAATTTTTGATCCGTAAAAATCCTTCTGTTTCTTTCTTTCCATATTTCCCATGCTACTATTGAAGGTGCTATTATCCATATATCTTTAAATAAGTTATCCTTATAAGGAGAAGGCCAAGCTTTAAGGTTGCTAATTAGATCATAGTGTTGAGCAGATTTCCATCCTAAACTTTGATGTAACCAATTCCAACATTTTTTGTGAGAAAGGACAATTAAGAAGGAGAGGATTGACATCCTCGGATTGGTTTTCACATAAAGGGCATCTCGATGGCCCTTCAAATCCCAATCTATTGAGCTTGTCTGTTGTAAGAATTCTATTTTGCAGAGCCGCCCAGAGAAACATGCCCGCTTTAGGGAGGTAGGCTTTATTCCAACATAGATTCAAAGGAATGTCTATATTATCCATATTTTGATCCCTAATAATTGAATTGTAACCCTCCTTGACAGAGTAGTTACCGTTATTTGATCTTGCCCATATTAAGGTATCCGGTCTATTTTTAAGTGTTATCTCTCTATCTTTCAATAATGCCAAAAGGATTTGCTTTTCATGCCATCCATCATTTATTTCTTTCAGATCACTCCAATTAGTAGCTTCCTTCTTACATAGGTAATCCTTAAGATGTAAACCTATGCCTCTCTTGCATTCTTCCATGAATTCCTTGGAGAAACCTAGTTTGTTGAGGGCAGTCAGGCCTACCCATGAATCATCCCAAAATAAAGCTTGATCACCTGCACCTACATCCCAAGAGAGATATTTTCTAATAATCCCTCTACAATCCTTAATAAAATTCCATATCCGCGAACCTTTCACATGCGAGTGTGACCTGAAGATATTGATGGGATCCGAGTCAGGGATGTACCTGTGTAATAATATGGAAGCCCATTTACTACTTGATTCTTTTTACATTCTCCATATAAGTTTAGCCTCGAGCGCTTGATTTTTCCATAGTAGGTTTTTGATGCCTAGACCCCCTTTTGCTATTGGTTTGCATAGGGTGTCCCATTTAATCAGGGCAAGTTTTTTGTCTTCAAATGGACCCTGCCAATAAAATTCTTGAAACATTTTATCTAATTCCTTTTTAACGTTAATCAGAAGGGGTAGAATAGACAAATGATACGTGGGTATGGTAGAAAGGATAGATTTGATCATTATCAACCTACCCGCTTTAGTTAACCATTTACCTTTTCAAGAGCTTTTCTTATTTTGAACTTTGGTTATGACTTGTTGCCAAAGTTTGGATGATAGGAGACCTTTATCGAGGTCTATTCCTAAGTATTTGCACAAGAATTTGCCAATTTTGTACCCCATCATGCTACAAATTTCCTTTTCAATTTTCGGGCACATATTAATAAAGAAAATTTCCGATTTGGTAGGATTAACACATTGCCCTGAAGCTTTCACGTAGAGGTTTAGAACTTCTTTGAAGGCTCTCACTTCTTGTCTATTAGCATATCCAGGTAGAATCATGTCATCTGCGAACTATTGGTGAGTGATATTAGGTATGTTTTCTGAGGCCTTCAAACCCAAGATTCTCCCTTCCTCTTGTTTCTTTGTAATTGTTCTACCTAATGCTTCTACCATAATGACGTAGAGAAAAGGGGAAAGTGGATCCCCTTGCCTGATGCCCCTGGAGATACTAAAAAATCCTTCCGGGGAGCCATTGATAAGAATTGAAATTTTGGGAGTCAAGATGTAGTTAAAGATAAGGTTAACCCATAGTTTAGAGAAGCCAAAGGCTTCCAAGCATTTACACAGGAATCTCTAGTCTACTTTATCATACACTTTTTGAATATCAACTTTCATTAGCATACTAGGTTCCTTAGTTAATTGGGTAGTATGAACTATTTCCTGCACTATAATAATTCCATCCAAAATAGATCTGTTTGCTACAAATCCCATCTGTTCTTCCGAAATAATAGTAGGAAGAAAATTTTTTAGTCTATTTGCTAAGCATTTGGAAAGAATCTTATATATGGTGTTACATAGGGAGATAGGTCTAAAATCCCCTGGATCCGTACTTTCATTCTTTTTTGAAATTAAGGTAAAAAAGGTGTTGTTAATTTCACTTAGTAAAGAACCCAAATTTCTAGTTGCTTCTACTGCTTGCCAAACCTCTACTCCAACAAAATGCCAACATTTTTGGAAGAAGCCGGCTTGGAAACCATCTGGTCCTGGGGCTTTATCCGGATGGAGTTGAAACACAGTAGCTTTAACCTCCTCTAGAGATAGCTTATTGTTCAATATTTTATTGTCTGACTCATTAATCAACGTAGGAATGGCTTTAAGCATTTCATTTTGGGCATTAATGTCTATTGCCTCTGTGTTATTGAGAAGGGTTTTATAAAAATTTGTAAGAACATTTGAGATTTGAACCAGATCTTCAGTGATAAGTCCCTCAGTAGTCTTGATTTTGGCTATTCTATTAATACTCCTTTTATAGTTAGTTGTATTATGAAAGAATTTAGTGTTACTGTTGCTCTCCTTAAGCCATGACTCCCTGGATTTCTATTTCCAGAAAATTTCTTCTTTGAGGAGGATATCATTGTATTTAGCCATCAGCTCTTTTTTCTTGTAGTAACTAAGATCGTTCATACCTTGTTCTATTACTATATTGTTTAAGTCAGTTATTTCTTGTTCTAACTGAGTTTTCTCTTCGAATATATTTTTAAAATTGTTCTTGTTCCAATTAACGCTTTATTTTTAATGATTTTTAACTTTGCTATTAAGTAGAACATTTTCGACCCTTTAACCGAGATTTGTTTCCACTAGTCCTCTAAGAGGTTTATGAATTCTAGGTTTTGGAACCACATAAATTCAAACTTAAATGGATTTCTGAATGGTTTGAATTCTCTGTAATGGTAAGTCTGATAGGGAAGTGATCTGATCCTGCTTCTAGGAGGATCTCTGCAGTAACTATCTAATTAAATTTATCAGGGTTTTTTCTAATAAAGAATCTATCTAGCTTTTCAACTATGTAGTTGAAACCGGCTCTTCTGTTATTCCATGTATAAACTCCATTAATTGTATTGATGCTTATTAGATGATTATCCGCATCCCACTTGCTAAAATCTTTATGGGCTTGCAATATGTATTGAGAACCCCCATACTTTTCTTCTAGATTTATAATAGCATTAAAATCCCCTCCAATGACAAAGGGGTGTTCTTGATTATTTGATAAAAAAATTTGTATCTCCTTCCACACTCTTCTTTTTTCTTCATTTGGAATTGGCCCATATACATTGATCAGGTTAAATTTTAAATCTGATTTTAGGCTCTTAATTATTAGTACCATCCAGTTATCTTTAGTAAGAGAGGGTAAAGCCATGACTTTATGAGGGTCCCATAGGACTGCCAGTCTGCCTAAATGGCCTGCTGCCCAGGCATATTCTGATTTCCAAATACCTAATCTTTTATTAAATTTACAGCTATCCTCTTTGTTTAGCTTAGTTTCCTGTAGTAAAATGATCTCGGAATCAAAAAATTTTAAGTATCTTTTGATTAATCTTTGTTTGTTAGGGGCATTGAGACCCCTAACGTTCCAAGTAGAGACTTTCATTGCGCCTAGGGAAGGAACTTCCCCTTCCCTGTGTTCAGAATATCAGCTATCTTCTTTTGGTTGCCTGCATTTCCATCTAGAGATCTCAGTTCTACGGCTAATTTTCTACCTCTTTTCTTTTTGAGTTTATTGATATTAGGTGTGCTTAGACTACCTCTGGTCAAGGCTATGCCCAATTCTCTATTTTCATTAGTTATTATGAAGAGACCTTCAATTGCTTCTTTAACCAGTGTTGAATTACCAGAAGATTCTATTAATGAATTGGCCTGATTATCCGGGATTATTTGCTCATTAATAGTATGAGCTAAGGGTTCAATTCTATCTATACTCTCCTCACCAAAAATTTCCATTACATCTTCAGCTTTCCCTGATAAATCCAGATTTAAAGATTCTATTTCTAGAGGGATTGAAATAGCTTGTTCCTTCCCCTCATCGATGATTGGATCATTTTTTATTATATTTTCCTTATGCTTTGTAATTATCTCATTCTCTCTTACATTATGCCTATCTATAATTTTTCCTTTGGTTTTTTTATTTGATTGGTTCGAATATTGATCCGGATTACCCAGAGGGTTATTTTCATATACTTCCTTTACTGGGGGTGAGGAAGGTAGGTTTAGACTATTGTCCTCATCCTTATTTTCTTCTATGATTCATTCTTGAATTTGTTTTATTAGGATTTCCTTTTGAAGTTTTAATTCATCAAAATCACAAATCTCATCCAAAAATAGGTCCATTACTTCATCTGTTAATGATTCTCCTAAGTAATTAATTTTTTGGTTTACCTCTTGTTTAGTTTTATTAACCTGATCCACTAGTTCTAATATCTTAGCACATTCAGGTTTTATAGACTGTTTTGTTTGTAAATCAGTCCTATTACTTTCATGTTGTATACATATTTTATTATTATCTTCTAGCTCTGTGCATTCTGGTTCAATTCCCTTAGTATTGGATTCATACCTAATAATGCTTGATGTCTTATTAGTTATTGGGGATGAAGCATCATCTGTTTGAGGATTATCTAGGTTTTCATTAGGTATTGCTGGAAATACAACTTTCTGTGATGGGCTGAATGCATTGTTGGGTGGCAGAGAGGGGGTAGGGGTACTTTCAAGTACTTGGACTATGCTTTTAGAATTACCTTTATCTTTATAGATATCAATAAAAAATTTGTCCTTATCCAAACCTATTTTAGAGATTAAAAAAGGTAGAATTCTCCTTATTATTCTGAGAATGAGTGGATACCGAGTTGTTTTTACATGTGTCAGATAGTGCTAATGGGAAGGGCCTATCTAATCCATGATTCCTTATAGGAATAATAGAAAATCCACCTTTATCCTTGCAAAACTCAACCTCCATTTTTTTAGTAAGTTGGGTTAAGAGGTTTATGTTTTTGAGTTATTTCTAGGAATTAGCTTTAACTTCGATAAAATTTTCTAAGATTGTGGGACTGATTATAGAAGAGTTAGAGCCAAAATTTAATTGTATGGGTGAGATGTATTTTTTATGGAAGTCCATTTCCACAATGATTATTTTGTCAACTTGATTAAGTGCTGACTCAACAATCCTGATGAACTTCCCAATTTTATTGCCTATTGTACTTATGTTTCCCTTACTGGATAATTCCAAAGGTAGATTTTTTAGAGAGACTTCCTTTTCTACTCTAAAATTCTTTAGGTGCATTGGATTAAACAAAGGCTTCCAGTCAAACAGAGAAAAATGAATGTTTCTAAATTTAATATCCTTCTTTTCCATAATGCTATTCCTCAGTTCCTTTTTTTTGCAATCTATATACATGAAATAATCCAAAAGGTGTGATATACTTACCTCCTTCGGTAATTGTAGTGATAGTTTTTCCATCAAATCATTAACATGTACTCCCAAGCCATTCCAGATATAGATCACACCCATTTCTGCTAGGTGCTTCTGTTGCTGCAAAATGGTATTATTATCCAAAAAGATAGTTTCAAAGTACCAAACATGATTGATCTTACCTTTTTTTTGTTGAGTACTTCTTCTATGTGGAGGTGAATAAGCTGTAGACTTTAAAGCTTTATGAAATAAATCATTGTTATAATCATTATTCATCCTATTATTGCTATCTAAAAATGATGATTTCCTTTCCATCTTTCTAAGGTGAGGAGGGTAGTATTTTGTATTGCTAATCATTAAGTCATCAGTGCAGCAATCTCTGCCTATTTGTTTAGATTTCCTCCCACAAAAGGGTGGGGTTTGGGAGAGATAGGGGTAGGGCTTTACAGCTTTGGAGTGATTCACCTCCATCTTGTGTTGTCAGGCCCTATAGCCCTTATCCCCCAAAACCCCATTCCTTTTGTGTGGGGGTGAGTATATATACCTACTATTTCCTTCCTTACTAAGCAATTCAAAAGAATTTTTCAAAGATAAACTGAAAGTGCTATGAACTAGCGAGGGCCTTAATACCTTATTCCTACCTCTAACCATTTTCCATGTATGATCTTGCTTAAATGTGCTAACGGGAGGTGCTTGGGCAGATAAGGTCCTGCCTTCCCCCTTAGCAAATAGGGGATCATCAGTTTTACATTGTAACAAATGCCCAGTATTATCTACCTTAGTGATCCCGTAGCCTAAGACCGATTTAGCATACCTGGTCTTTGCAAAAATTCTTAGCTGCCTGTCCAAAGATTGGACTAAGAATACCTTTTGCCTTGATTCCCTACTCCATGAAGGGATAATGTGATTTTCCTTTGGTTCTGTGCCCAAATTTGAAACCCTAGCTGAAACCTTATGCTCTTCTTTCTGTGATCTTTCCTCCATCTTCCTAGATAGTGGAGGATTATTAGGAGATTTATTAGAGGATTTGGTCTAGGCAGGGTCGCTGCATGAGGGCTTTGCATAAGTGAAAATGGGGAGCAGATCTGCATCAACATTTTGCTCTACTTTTTCTTTTTGTTTTGCTATAAATTCATCCAAGTGTTCATAGGATGGATGTGTTTGCTCTTCTTTTTGACAGTCTTTTCTTTTGTGGCCATAGAGCCAACAATTATGACAGTAACTCAAATATTCTTGTTTCTTTCCTTGATCCTTATCCTTTTTTGTGGAGATTTCTACCCTAGTTTTTTCATTGTAATTCCTATCTCCATTCTTTGACTAACTCAGTTTGGAATGAAAAAGACCTAGGTTTATCTGCCTGTTGTGGAGAACAATTTTCCTTTGTTGATGGTAAGTTTGCATTATCGTTGTTCTGATTGCATCAAGTTTTGCAAATTTTGTTCATTTCTATGGCAAGCGCGGGCAAAAAAAATTTAGTAGCCTTCTCTTCTTTGTCAAATTGTGGTATCTCCTTTGTCCAGATCTTCCCTTGTTCTATGTTGCAAATTTGCCCCCTATGTCAATTTGAATCTAACCTCTTCAAACCTTGATGCCCTTATATCAGATCTAGGCTTCCTTTTCCAATTCATAGCCTCTATTAATAGCAGGCCCCCCTCAAATATCTGCAGTGCTGCCCCTCTAAATTTAGATCTGGGCCTAGTCTTCTATCAAATTTGAGCCTGGTCTCTAGACTTGAAGTCGCAGCCTCCCTTTCTCTACTTTTTGGTGGCCTTCCTTATTACTCTCTTAGACTGCTCCTACAATCAGATCACTGCTAAACACCCAATTTTGGATCTGCTCCCTGTCCTTATTCAAGTTTGCTCCTCTAAATTCTGCTAGTTCTCAAGTCATTATAGTTTATATTCTCTTGTGATTTTCAGATTTGATGAAAAATGCTATTATTTTGCTCTCAAAAATCTGAATTTATGAGCCTAGGGCATGTGGAATGAAGCCCTTCTTGGTCTATAACTAGTCACTACCTCCCTTCTCATTCAAAACACTACCTTGGGGCTCTTGATTATACTCCAAACTACCCTCTAAATTGTCTTCAACTCAGGGTTTTGATTGCCTAAACCAAATCGATGTCCTTAAGTATGAAGTCACTACCAAAGATGAAGATATTTGCTGTCAAAAATGATGAAAAGACTGCTTGCTAATATCTCTGATTTTCGCTCCTTTTTTTCATGCTCTTCCCAATATGTTAACAATATATTATTATTCATTTAATTAATTCTTATTAATTAAATAACCTCATCTTTAATATTTTACTATTTAATAAGATTTAATTACATAATCATTTAATTAGTCTTAATTAAATATTTAATACTTTTTAAACACAAAAATCACATTAAACTACGTGACATGAAATCATGAAGGAAAAACTTACCAAACTCAAAATATCATAATCAAACACAAAGGAAGGGTTCACGAATGAGGTCACCTTGACAAATTTGGAAGGGTAATCAATTGGATATGTGTCCACTATTTCAGGACAACAAATAGATTAGGTTGGGATAGGACATGTATGTTATCTCCTCTTTCTTATCATTGAGACATTGTGATAGGGAACGCTCGTCTTGGCAATTCAGGGAAGTTGATGCCTAGTACCTACAATCCTACATCAAAGATGAGCATGTACATACACACACACACACACACACACACACACACACACACACTCATATATATATATATATAGAAAATGGTAGGGATCAGTCGATTGTGTGGATCTTGCAAGAAAGTAACTATGACTCTGTCCCTCAACCATATCAGGCACATCAAAAAAAAATATATAACATACATGAAATCCATACACATGTAGGTATGGGGTCTTTAAAACATAAATATGCATAACATCAAATCTATCTAAGGATTTAATACACATGAAAAGTGGACTAAAAGAGTCTAGCCAATTAAACTGAAAATAAAACTATGGTAGGGGTATTACATCCACCTCCCCTAGAATTAGGCTTACTCCTAGATGTCTATAAACAAATAGGGATATGGATCCCTCAATCATGAAGCATCCTACTAAGATAAAAGAAAAAATGATATCTCAAAACAAGCCACAAAATAAGGACACGATATATAATCATCAAGAGCAATATAATTTTGGTTTAAGAAAAACCAAAAATCACATTGATAAATCATTCATTATTTAACAATTTAAGTAGATCTAGATCTTTATTCATTCATCATTATAGAAAATATCTAGTAATCAATTCCATAAAGCACACATTCACATCTACATCAAACAATAAGTTGAGAAGTTCATGCAAATGTAGTTAATGCAATATTCATATAAAATTTAATCTGAACATACAAGTCTAATATCATACCTCTAGGGTCATAAACAATAGTTTAAAACACAAAAGAGTTATATATCTAAGTTTTTTTTTAACTTTTCAACTACTAGACGTCAAATGGGCGTACAAAATTCCTAGAGTTCCCAGTGTAGAAACTCATGCTTTGATACCAAGTGTAATGCCCCACTAGAGAACCCAAGATAAATTAATCTAAAACATGATACTAAGTTTACCAAATAATTTTTTTCTTAAGATTTTAGAAACAATAATGAATAATACAGAATCAATATAATATAAGATGACACATACTCATAAATGTAACTCATTTATAGATTACAAATCCCAAGTATTCCATGACGTAGAATTACATATAAAAGATAACTAATTATTAATACTAACAACAGGTACTAAATCTCATATAAGCAAATGAATAATAAGTTCAACATCATATAAAGGAAACATAAATATAATTGATACCATAACATATACACAATGAAACATCATCCACTGCACAAGTCACTAGATATGCAATAAAAAATCATATACAAAGTACATATACAACATCCTAAAAGATCTCTCATTTGATATACTAATACATGATAGAAATTTAAACATCATAAGATAGATATGAACAAGCCTCCAATGAAGAACAAGAAGAAGGTAATAGAAAAAAGGATCATCTAGCACAATCATGAATGTCAAAATCTCTATGGTAATAGAATCACTACCACCTAACCACGTGGGACCAAAAATTCCACTCCCACCATGTTGAGGAGATAGCAACAGGCCCTACTCAGATAAAAATATCAAAATCTAACAAAACATAACACCTAAGAAAGGGATCCTAAAATATCTCTATCTCAAGAGATACAACTCAAAATGCAAAAGAAGATACAACTAATCCAAAGGAAACCAACACACGTAGGAAATCTAATATTCATATAGGGAAGTGTCATCACATACGTCTAACCCTTGAGGATCATCCTGGAAGCCTCTATGGACCCTAGCACTCAAGTGACCATGTGTAGATCAATAAACCTCTCATACAGTCAAGGATGCTAAATATGCTATATCCATGTCCACTTTGGGTGGCAAGAATCATCTCATCCTCCAACCTAGCCTACACTAGAGCTCAAGGCGTGGGTGGGGTACATAGACATCTTATTAATTTATCTCTCCTAATGAATTTTATTAAGTTATCACTTTATTAAGTCAACTTACAATAAGTGATCCTAGCAACCACTTATGGGCCCCCATACTTATTGCAAGCCACTCCCATCTATACACTTAGTTAACCTACCTAGGCTCATAACTCAAATAACATCAAATTAATAATGATGATCTTTAAATTTTAGTTCCTTAGTACAAAAAGAATACTCTAGTTCTCACATAACCATAACTTCAAATAAACACCATCAATGTGTTCACAAAACCATGAACTTACAATGAACAAAGGTTGGGCAGAAAGATTGAAACTACATTTTCCCATGTGAAATATGCAACAAATATACAAAATGACCTCCATACAACATGATAATAAACATAATCCACAAAGGTAAACACATAATCCATAAAAGACCAAATCATAGTCAAGATCGAAATATCAATCAACAAAGAAACTCGTGCAATATAGAAATGTCGAAAGCCTATGGTACTCCTAGTCCTAAGGTCAACTTAATCTCCCAATAATAGTAGACCAAATAATGAAGTCCACCAAAGCAATCAAATTATAAACCTCAATTGTTAAAAATAATCATTTTGTTATTTGGAGTCCAATTTGACTTAAAACATAACCAATTATCCACATTCACATACATAATCATGCACATATAAATATATATAAACAAACTCTTTAATTAAAAAATATATAAAATAATCACTAATATCCATACAAAATAAAAATAAATAAATAAAATTGTTTAAAAACCAATTAATATTAATAATAATTAATATTTATTATTAATAATATTTTTATTTTTATTTTTAGTTTTAGTTTTTTAATAAACATTAATTAAATTTTAATAATAATTAAAAAATTATCTAATTAATATATATTAATAACAATTTATAATTAAAATTTAATATTAAACAATTATTAAATAATAATAATTTAAATGAAATTAAAATCTAAAAATTTAAAACCTTTTTTATAAAATATATATATAACAAGGGGGGGTCCCTACAGCTCCCAGCCTCTTGGGTTTCATGCAGTCCTACCATTGCCACACGACACCAGTGAGTGTGATGTCAACAGTGTTGGTTGTCATTGGTAGCGCCCTTTTGTGTCAACAGTGGTGGTTATCATAGGCAGTGGGGGAGGTGGGAGTTGAGGGCCCATGAACCCCCTAACAATAATTTTTTCTTTTTCATTTTTTTTCTTTTTTCTTTTTATTTAATTTAATTTTTGATGAACTATGTTTTTCCAGCAGACCCAACCCCTTTCTGACATAGTGGTATGGACTTCATACAACATTCCAAGACATGTGATCTTAGATTTGTGATAAAGGATATGTTTAGACCTTATATCTAAAGTTGCGGATCATTATATGCCATTTTACATAAGTTATGACTCTTTTGGTAAAGACTGGTCACAGTGCAAAAATAGAGGATCATGACAGAGATGGTCTTTGAGTTTTTAAGGATAACTTGGATGTGAGCATGAATTATGATATGAGAGTTTGAGGCTTGATAGAATACATATGGAAGAACATTCTATGATATTCTTGGGTCATCAAGACCTTGGTGATGTCAGATGGAGCATGTGGTCTTGCGAAGACCTATTTGGGGCCAACCAGAGGAGATAACCTGTTTAAAAGATTTCCAGCATGGCTTACAGATATTGGCGCTCATTTTATGATTTTTGTTTGTTGTATACTAGTTTAAGATACCATGTGTATCTTAGCAAAAATCTACGTATTTATTTTTTCATTGGGGAAGTCCTAATAGGCCGACCTAACTACTTATTGTAACTTGTATAAAGGAAAATCATTCCTTAGAATAATGAAGTGTGAAGTGTGGATGTTGTTGAGAACTTGTTGTTGGAAAGTCTTTTGGATGTAGAGTAGAAGTAATTCAATAAGCACTTCATTGGAATTGTTTGGGAAAATCTAGTTGATGTAAATCATTTCATTACTATTATTGTATATTCTTATACATTGGATTTAGAAGGTGGGTTTAACCTTCACTTTGGGCAATGTGCTCAAACAATGAGCCTATCCTTGTAACCAACTCCTAACAAGGCTGAAAAGACTCCTAACAGGATATTTCCTTTAATAGGGACTTGTACTAAATGTAATAATTAGCTCCTAACAGGGCTAGGTCTCCTAACACAAACACAATATTTTAGTGCATCATTAGTGTGTTTCATCCACACTAGGATTTTTCCCTTAACAAGGTTTTCCTCAACAACAAATCTTTGTGTTATGGTGTTTTGTGTTTTGATGTTCTTATGGTTACATTATTGTTACAGTTTGTTTAATATAACTAGTCTAAAAGGAATTTGAAGTAAGATTTGGCACACAACTGGTTTACCCCCCCCCCCCTCTCAATTGTGTTGATGCATTTCTATTGCTAATATATATATATATATATATATATATATATATATATATATATATATATATATATATATATATATATATATATATAGAGAGAGAGAGAGAGAGAGAGATAAATAAAGTAAAAATACCTAAAAAGACATAAATAAAGATACTAAAAAGACATTATAAAGAGACCTAGAAACACTAAAAAGAGACTAAAGTGTTAAGGAGAGAGAGAGAGAGAGAGAGAGAGAGAGAGAGAGAGAGAGAGAGACCTAAATAAAGTAAAAATACCTTAAAAGACATAAATAAAGATACTAAAAAGACACTATAAAGAGACCTAGAAATACTAAAAAGAGACTAAGGTGTTAAGGAGAGAGAGAGAGAGAGAGAAAGAAACCTTTTTAAAGACTATAAAGAGACCTGAAAAGACTAAAAAGAGACCTAGAAAGAATAGAGAGAGAGTGTGTGTGTGTCAACTAATTTATTTACTTTTAATCAGTTTAACATTTTTAACTTATTTAAGGTTAATTTAATATATCAATTAATTTAGAGAGAACACAAGTAGAGATAAAGGAAGAATCTAGAGAGATAAAATTAAAGATGCATACCTACTCTATTTCTATGATAATTTTCCAATACTTATTCATGATATCCTTATTGTGTATTAGGTGACTACTTTCATGAAGTCTTATATCACGTTTTACTTTTATTTCCCATCTTCTTCCTTTGAAAAATGCCCTTGAAAATTCCACGCCAACAAAAAAATGTCTTCCTTATAAAAAAATATAAATTATTATCCTATATTTTTTTTATTAAAAATGAAAAAAACATATTTATTTATGCCCAAATGTTCAAATAAAAAAAATAAAAAAATTGGCTGACGTGGCTTCTATCAAATGTTGATAGTTAAAAAACCCAACATGGTCATTAGAAAAAAATTGTGCAACACGTGATAAACTACAACTGATTGAATATCTTAAAGGAAGTTTGACAATAGAATGGATAATTGAAAGACAGTGATTGATGATCACCGAGCTACTAAAGTGTATGTAAGACAATTAAATCAGCTAATGTATTGTCATTGATGTCAACTATTTTTTATTGTACTTATCATGATGGTTACAAACATCATAAGAAGGAAAATGGTAAAGGAAAGAGATATCTACATGAAGATGAGATAGATGAGAAAGATATGGATATGGTATACATTGGGTAACTTATTGATGAGTCTAGGGATTTATGTTGATGACTTGATTGTATTACATGATTCTATTATGCATTTAAGATCAAGACTGAATAAGTTTATGTGGTCGGTAAGTGAATATTTTAGTATACATTGAGCAAGTGTAGTGTATACCGAGCTAGTTATCACTTACGCATCGTGGTATTGACCAAGTGAAAGAAATAAATGGAGCTTGTAGTAGCCGACTAAAATGATGATCTAGATAATTGTTTATGATTCTGAGGTAAAAGATAATGGTTTTTATGATGATCAAACAGCTCACAAAATTAAAGGTTGATCGGATGAAGGAGAATGAAATGTGTTATTGACACAAATGTCAAGAATGGTTAAAGCCGAAAAACCAACGGAGAAGATTAGGAGGCAAAATCTATGGATGGAAAGAAAATGGTCTATGATGTCTATATAAGGAGACATGAGATTCATTATTGAGTCTAGGATTCTTGATATTGCATGAGAATTTGTGTGAAAATGATTGTTTTCATGCAACACTTATCAAAATGGTTAAAGAAAGAACCGAGCAAAACTGTAGACTACACAGAGCATTAGAAAAAACATATGCTGAGAAGAATAGAGTTGGAGGATACAAAGTTGTTGAATTAATTATTGATCTAAGGTATTTTTGAGCTTAGCATAGATCTGAAAATTCAAAAATCAAGTTGTATTTGAATCAAATCAAAATTGTATCAGTTTAACCATTGTTACAGATAAATCTCTTAACCAAGTGGGACTTAACAGTCTTTATATTTCAATATGGCATTTAATGAATTTTGATTGTTTTCTTGTTGACCCCATAGTGAATGTTTGGTCAAAGGAGAACTGTTAGTGATAAATCCTCTAACTAGGTCACACCTTAGAGTGTGTTTTGTAACCTTTAATAGGATTGGCTCCTAATCGAGCTCACTTCAAAAGAGTGAATTATTTTGGGTTACCGGTCCCAAGTGGTTTTTCTGCTAACAGGGTTTCCACATTAAAAATTTATGTGTTATATGTTTGTGGATGTGTTGAATTGTTATTTTACTTTACACAGTATTTAATTTACTAGTAATTGGTAGATGAAGAGAAAGGCACAGTTGATATTTTACCGAGTTGATTATTTGATTTGAAAGTTTTTATATATACATCTAGGATTATTTGGGTCTATGGGATGACTGGACTTAACTAATTCACCCCGCATCTCAGTTGTCTAACAATCAATATAAAAGCATAGAGTGCTTAGAAGGAAAATTTTCAAGGACTTAAGCTAAAGATCACAAAGATGTATAAGAGAGAGGTGCAAAAACTTAACAAAGACAAATTCTTGACATGGAAAAGCAGAATGAGATTGCATCTATTAGGAATTGGATAATCTACAATATACTACTTAGATAATGAATTCATCTTTCCTACCGTGCCCTTGACTGTTGATGAAATGAGAGATAGACATGAACACAATGTTTTAATGATAGATCTTGTTGCTTCCTTATCAGATGTTGAATTTGAAGATGTTAAGACATGTACTTCTACTAAATAGATGTGGGACAAACTTGCACTAGTTCATGGATGAGATGTGAATGTGCTAAGGGCTAAATATGAGTCTTAGAGGAAAGTTTGATGTCATGAAAATGAAAGAAGTAGAGAACATATCATAGTACAACAACCGAATTAAGGAAATTTTCAATGCTATCGGAGGATCAGGAGGTATTATTGTAGAAGACACTGTTGTAAGTTAAATTCGCAGAACCTTTCTGCCTACTTATGCTATTAGAGTCTCTGCAATTCATGAGATGAGATCAGCTCTGGGTAATCATCTTACACTTGATAGTCTAATTGGTAGATTGACTTATTGTGATTTGAGTAACTTTGATAATAGTATTGTTCCTACTATTGAGTCTACATTTATGTCATCTCTAAAAATTGGTAAATCAAGTACTAAACACATGATAAGAAATGAGAGTGATAGTGATAGTAATGAGGATTAACTTGATGAGCTTGAAGCATTAATGGCTAGAAGACTACAGAAAGGTAAAGGAAGATATAAAGGAAAATTACCTCTGGTATGCTTTAATTGTAAAGATATTAGCCATATTATAGCTAGATGTCCTAATCAGAAAGAAGATGATAAAGACAATGAAAGATCTAGTGAAAGGAAATTTGATAGGAGAGATAATCAAGAACACAAAGGCAACCGATAGTATAAGAGAAGAAGTAACCAAGATTACAAAGAAAGAGGAAAGAAGGCATGTTACCTTGTTGAAGATGATGATGATGACACTGACACTGACACTAATGAATACACTGAGGTGGTATTCATAGATTTGAAAGAAGATTCAGAAGAAGAAGAAAGGTATGTTGAAACAACATTGATTTCTAAAGTTAGCAAGAATGATACTTGGATTATTGATAGTGGTTGTACACATCGTATAATTGGTGATGAAGAAAATTTTAATACCTTGAACATTATAATGGTGGGTCTGTTAAAATGGGAAATACCTTGTCTAGGAAAAGGAAAAGGGTCTATATTATTGAACAATAAGATTAGATGTTGGAATGCATATTGGTTGAAGGGACTTAATTATAATCTATTGAGTGTAGCACAGTTGAATAACATAGGTCATGGAGTTTAATTTGAGAATAGAAAGGTGAAAATCTATAATGAGACTAGAAATTTGGTCAGTACTCATGAACAATCTATAGGGAATCTATTTTATCTTGATAATGTTGAAACTTCATGTTTATTGGCTAAAACTGAAGATGTGTGGTTATGGCACAAAAGGTTATGTCATGTGAATTTTGACAACATGGTTAAAATCAGTAAGAAAAGGAGAGTTAGAGGTTTACCAAGCTTATCTAAACCCGACCATGTCATGTACAAACAATGTCAAATAGGAAAAATGCTAAAATCTAGTTTTAAGAGAAAAAACTATTCATCTAATGCTATTTTTGATTTTGTTCATACCGACTTATGTGGTCCTATGAGAACTCAGAGTTATTATGGAGATAGATACTTTATCTTTTTTGTTGATGACTACTCTAGGATGATGACTGCCATGTTCTTGAAAGAAAAATCTGAAGCTTTTAAGATGTTTAAAGGGTTTAAATCTAAATTGGAAAAAGAAAGTGGTAAAGAGTTGAAATGCTTCAGATCAAATAGAGGTGGTGAGTTTATTTCTGATGAGTTCACTAAATTTTGTAATGAGCATAGAATTAAGAGACAATTTTCTACACCGAGGACACCACAGTAGAATGGGATTGCTGAAAGGAGGAATAGATCTATTGTTGATTGTGCTAGAACACTAATGATTGAAAAGGATGTTGCACAAATATACTAGAGATAATTTTGTAATACTGTTATATACACATTGAACCAAGTTCAACTAAAGAAATATTAAAACAAGACACCCTATGAATTATGCTATGGATAAACACTGAATGTAAGTTATTTCAGAATATTTGGAAGTAGATGTTACATTTTGAAAGATGATAGAAATAGGAAATTTGATTCAAAAGGTGATCAAAGAATATTCTTAAGATATTATACAAAGATAAAAGCTTACAAATGTTTGAATAAGGCTACTAACAAGATGATTGAAAGTAAAAATGTGAGAGTTGATGAATTTGCTGAGAAGAAGATGAAGAAAGAAAAAAGTGTAGATCTCTATACTTTTGTTGACTATTAGTGTCTTACACTTAGTCATATATCTAGGCAAGGATGGTCGGTCATCACTGTGATCGAGTCATTCTGTAAAGGCCAAATTTTGTATTGTATACTTACCGAGTAGTAGTACTGTCGAGTAAAGTCACAGTCACAATATGTTTGTAATATGCTGAGTATAGTTATTCCTGAGTTACATATATCAATGATTACCGAGTGACAGAGAAGTTCAATAAATGTTGAGGACAGTTGATGCCAAGTGCCAGGGATAACTTTTGCCAAGTTAGCTAGAATTGACATACAAGTCTGAAATGGCACAATGATCGAGGTAAACCATTTTTTAGGATAATTATATTTTGTATGTTGTCTATTGAGGTAATCACGGAGGTGGTTACACATCCATATTGCTATCATTGATCCCTATGTATAACCTTTAGCCAATCAAAAAATTGTATAGTATAGGTGGCAATAGGAATATTTCTAGACCGTAGATCTTGTAATAGTAAAACATTTTTGTTACTATATAAAGGAAAGATCTAGGACAAAGATATGTGTGTGAATCAAAGAGAGATATAGAGATATTGAGACCAGATGAATACTATGAGTATGTGAGCATGAGGAAATGATAAGGAGAAGTATTCAAATCAAGTTCAGTGATTGAGCAGAGTAGTGAAAAGATAGAATCAAGAACAATTAGATAGAAGAGATCACAATCATACAGTAAAGAGAAGATCTGTAATCAGCATATCAGTGCAAACTGAAGGATCATATACTGAGACACTTTAACCAATGTATCAGGGTAAATCTCTTAATTGAGTAGTCTTAGTAGACTTTTGTAAATCTCTTTACTGAGTGCTTACTTTATTGTAAGTTTACAAATCCTCTAACAAGGTAGACTGAATAAGTCTCTTAGCTTTTAATAGAGCAGACCTTTCACAGGGTAGATCATGATACAATCAAATTTTGTAAAGCCCTAACAGGAAAACTTTATTATCTACATTAGTGAAGATTTGTGGGTGTCATCCCCACCCCAGTTTTACCTTTCAAGGGTTTCTAGGTTACCAAATCTATTGTGTTATGTGTGATTTCATGTATGCTGCTTGACATGATATATTACTTAGACTATTCAAGTTTTGTTTACATAATGCATAAAGTTCTAACAGTTTAAAAGGATAGAACTCAGTAAGTTCTAATTCACCCCCCCCTCTTAGTACTACTTTCCCATTTGTATTTCCAACAATTGGTATCAGAGCAGAGGTTTTCTCATAAGGAAGTCTAACCACTTGAGGAAAAGATCTTAAGATGGAAGTTTACAAACTGGGAAAAGTCATAAAGAACCAAAAGATTGAAGTTCAACTAGCATTACAACAACTGGAAGTAGCCAGAGGGGAACTAAAGAAAACTTTGAGCAAAAGAAGAGAAATAGCTATTCAAAAAAGTGAGCCACTGTACAAGGAAGAAGACACCACTAGACTATTTGATACTGGTAATGAACAAGCCATGAAAGAACTGCTGGAGAAAAATACCATACTGAATGATGAGATCAGGACTCTAAAAAGAGAACAGGAAATTCAATCTGTCAGACTCTGTGAAGTAGTGGAGTAGAAAAAGAAAGTTGAAGATGATAAAGAAATGGTTGAAGAAGACAAAAGACAAATTGCAATAAGGCTAGATGAGAGAACAAGTGATATACAAAGGTTGACTAATAATCAACTAGATATGGTAAATCAACTACTGCTAGCCAACCAAGAATTGGGTAGGAAAGACTTGGAAAATAATCAACAAAAACATGAAAATGATCAGCTGAAACATGAGTTAAGAACTGAGAAAGAAATCAATGAAAGGGTGAACAAACCTAATGAAGCTACAAAGTATTTTGAAGAACTGTTAAGGTCACCTAGGAGATCTAGTGATAGATCTGGACTTGGACTGAATGAACAATCATCTACTGAAGAAGGAGAGTCATCAAAAGATGGAGAATAGAAGAATGCTAAATCAAAGAATAAAAGGCCCACATGTCATCACTATGGGAAGCCAAGACATACAGCCAACATATGCAGAAGAAAACATGGTAAGACTGATTCTAAACCTAAGTTTAATGGACATTGTTTTAATTGCAAGAAGCATGGACATCAAGCACATGAATGTAGATCTAATGCTAACATTTCATCCACCTCACCGAAGTTTCAAGGAAGTTGTTTCAATTGTTAGAAGTATGGGCACAAATCTTACGAATGTCGATCTAGACCAAGGTGGTCAACTAATGAGAAAACAAAGCTAGTCACACAGTGTAAAAGTTACAATTGGGATTACAACACTTGGTATAATTGTCATTATTGTGGTAAGTATGGACATATTGGAGTAAATTGCATGAAGACTCATTTTAGAGGAAAATCTAAAAGCTAGATGAATGGAAGCATGGTCTGTTATAAATGTAATAAGGTCAATCACTTAAAGAGAGATTGCAGATCACCTATGCTAAGCAATCTTAACAACCAGAATGAGGATATCTGTAAAAAAATGAGGAACCAAATGGAGAAGTCATGGAGGAAGAAAAAAGAAGGAACAACAAGTGAAGCAAGCACATCTGAGGTCACCCAATCCGATGGATCAGGTGATCACACTTCTTCCAACTAAGCATGAAAGGTATGTCTGGAACTGATTCTTGCAAAGCCTCACTTTACATCAGTTCCTAATATAGAATTGAGAAAAAATCCATATCTGCATAGATTAAGATGCATTAGGACATATCTGAGAAAAAATAGAAAATTTCATTTTGATGCCAAGCATCAATGTCATGACTGAGCTAAAAATGTTTGCTGAGCACCTGTTATTGCCGAAATGCTATGCTGAGTTCTATCACAATGGTTACATCAACTGAACTTGTGTCTAACCAAGTTTAACATGAGTTTGTCGAGATAGTTGTACTTCACCTAAATTAAGTACATTGCATTTATGAGGCCCTAATCCTATTTTTTTAGATTCTATAAAGCAGAAAGTTGCTATTAGTTTCATTTCACCAAGCTATTCAAGATTTTAGAGCTATTCAGAATTTGTGCAACCCAAATCAAGCAAAGTGATTCCAAATCTTCTCAGCGTGTCATCGGCAAAATTCATTTGCAGGGTTAATTGACAAAAAGGTACTTTACCAAGCTACTATTTTTTTTTCAAAAATTAGTGTGAAATGGCATCATCTTCATCCACACCAGTCAGGAAACAGGGAATGGAAGTTTTCAATGTACAACTTGTAAGGAATGAGGTTTGTAAACCGATGATATTCAAGGTAATATCCAAAAGTGCGATCAAAGGAGATTTGAATGGAGCCCTATTTGCGACTCCAAAAAATATGTTAATGATGAATGATGTTAGGTCATGCTATATGTGAAAAATTGGAGAAATCGGTGATTACGAGATCAGGGAAGCATATGACAAACTGTGTATCAATGGAGTGCTGAAGCAAGAGCACAAGGTCGTTACCGACCAAGGGTTAGTACATGCCCTAAATTTTTTGCAAAATTTCAAAGTTGAATGGATAAAGATCATGTTGGGTCAAGTGCATGACATGCAATTATGGTTGGAAGATGGACCGGTGAAGATTACGAAGGAAATGATACATGATGTCACTGGTTACTCTACCATTGACAGGAAGAGAACAATGAAATGTGCAGGAAAAGAAGATATTCAAGAGAACACACAGGCAATCTGGAACAAACGTGGAATGAAAATTTCCACCATCACTAATCTGGAAATTGACTTCATTGTTAGAGTTATCTCGCATAAGTTTTACCAATCCAGTCGGTTGGACAACGTCCCCTATATGGCAATGGACCAGGCTTGGAAGATAATTAAGAAAGGGCACACATATGATCTTGCCAAGCTCCAGTTGACTCAACTTGCTAAGAACTTGAACTCCATCAGGACAGCAAAGAACTCTATGTGTAAGTTTGGTTCCTTGTTGATCTGTATATTCTTTTATGTCAAGAAATATTTTCCTACACATGGTGATGTGAAATGGGATAAGAAGAAACCCATTACTATTCAGAAAAAATGATTTCATAAATAAGATTGGTGATGATTTTGAAGGAATCATGGACAATTATTTCATTGAGTTTAAGAAGAAAATGAGGAATAGGATTAGAGTCCCTGTGTCTCTAATTGAGAAATATAGTAATGACATATGTTTTCTAGTAGACACAGACTTTACCTATGCACAAGTAGTCCTACCTAGGGTTTCATGGTTGATTCCACTGCCCTATGAACTCAATACTGATCAAGCTACTGCTGCAATCACAACCCTCCTAGCTGAGGAAGTTGATACTAAGGCATCTTACTTTGGTACATTTGAAGAGGCCAAATCCAAGATCTCTTTGGGATTATTGGCTGCTACCACTAAGAGAAGAAGAAAGAAAATAGTAAAGAATCTGGAAGAATATGTTAAAGAATCTGACAAAGATGCACCACTAGAGTTAACCTAATGGTTAGGAGAAGATGAGAAGAGTGCAACTAGTGGAAGTGAGATAGAAGAAGAAGAAGAGAAGAAACCAATAATTATCGAGTCCCCACCTAAAAGAAGAGTGTTAAAACTGTTACCCAAAAACTCCCTATCATTCATTTTTGGCCACCGTTCCTATTTTCCAAAGAAGTGCTCAAGTGTCGAAGGTCCAATGTGTTTTCTGCCTTTTGGCCCGAAAACCCAGTGTGTTTTTGACCTTCTCTCTAAAGGCTCAGGATATTTTTGACTTTTGGTACAAAAAATTCTCTGTGTTTTCGACCTCGGTCTGAAAACCTTCTATGTTTTCAACCACTTCTGCACTTTACCCTTCTCTGGTGTCTGCATTTTTCTATCCACGCAACTCTGACCAAGTGGGTCCTTCTGATGTTTTTGACAATCTACTATGGCTTTTCGTATGATCACATAGCCCTTTTATACGCTATGCGAACATGCGACTAGTCGTTAAGTGTGCAACCCCGAGGTACCATGTAGGGCCCAGTTTGCGGTCTTCGAGTGACTAACTGCCAGCAATCGGGAGGCAACAATTTCATGTTGGTCACATGATTGCATGGGATCTTTCGATCCCATGTGCCCATGTGACTAACTGTCAACGGTTCACGGTCGGCTTCTTGCAGTTAACTCCAAGCTGGTGGGGGTAGTGTCTTGCAGTTGGTCGCATGATCGCATGTGGCCCCTTGGCCGCATGTGATCATGCAACAAGTGGTCAATGGTAAATAGACTCCGACGGTGGGCTTGCAGTTTGGTGATGTGTCCACTTCTCAGTGGGTGGCTAGCAATCGGCGAAGGTAACATGGGCCTCGTAGATTCAAAATCTATGGTGGTCGCATGTTCGCATGGGATATTCTGATCCCATGCAATCATGCGACCACCATTGGATTCTCTACTATTTTTTATGATGTTTTCATGTGTCCAACCCGTGCGAGTTTTTGGTTGATCCACGTGGTTGGCAGGTGGCAGATTTTGCAGGCTCGAGCGTCTATGTGGCGGTGAAAGGAAGATTCAGTGAAGCTTGTTGCATGATCACATGAGGCTTTTTTAGCTCATGTGATCATGCGACCAATGTTATTTTAGAGCAGAGTGGGCCCAGGGTTTGTAAGTGGTGCACGGTTGCACGGTTAAGAGTTTTTGCGTGGTCACTGGATGTGGTCGGGGTTAACGAAAAAGTTAAGCAACTCAGCGACTAAAGAGAGATGAACCCAAGGTGAAGCCAGGGGTTAGGTTTGCAGTGCAATCTTGAGGCCAATTGTCTTGCATGGAAGAGAGGCAATTTCTCAAAGGGTTGTCGCATGATCGCATGAAGCCTTTCGGGCTCATGCGACCGTTGACTTTTTCAAAGTGGTGCGGTCTATTTCATGGGCTTTTCTTCTGCAGATGGATGCTATTTGCAAGTGTGAGTAGCTGAAGAAATTGATGGTTTCTGGAGGTGGTTGCAGTTGGATAGATTTTTGCAGAGGATTTTTAGATTGCCATTTTTTGAGTCCTTTCAAGGATCTGAGATCAGATTTTGAGCATTCAGGACTCAGTGGGCTTGCAGGGAGGTAGATGGATTAAGGCTTTTGTCTACGAGTAGGATCAGGCATGGGCATGCAAAGGGGAGTTATATCTGATCTGTTGAGATATTTATAGAGTACATTTATGATCAGAGGTGACTAGTTTTAGGGTTGATTATTTTATGCATATCTATGTAGCCTTAAAAGTTTGATTCATGCCTGCGTGAAATGATGTATATAATGTTTTTTGGAGCTTGTAGAGCTCAGAATTCACATTTTGTAAAAAAGAAAGACTCTTTCTTGGGAAGCTATTCGTGGCATTTCTTCATGCCCCTCTGGTTTCCCACATTCTGTAAATTTCCATTGATGAATTCAAACATTACAGAAGTATTTTTGTGACAATTCTTCATGTCCCTATGCTTCCTTGTCTGATTTTGTCTCTTATTGGATTGAAGTTTACAAATGCTTTCAGTGATACTTAGGGTTCTTGATCCCTCTTACTTTCAGTTGATATGTGTACTACTATGTTTGATCTGATCTGAGTGAGTTTGTGGGTATTCTTCAACCCCTGTCATTCTATCTCATTCCTATGCCCTTTTGTTGAAGGGAATGTCTGCTTGCAGGTCATAGGTTGTGTCTAATTTTTAGGCCCTCTTATGAAATACTTATGCAAGCCTATTCATTGAGTTGTGATCTCCTAGACCTAAGCCTCTCACTAGTTTTATTCCTCTATACTGAGATCCAAGCCCCAATTTTGGTGCATCACCTAGTAGGTAGATTTGCTTTCTGTTATTTCCCTTTCCAAGCATTCCTTCTATCCCTTTCCCTCAAAATTTTACTTTCCTGTTTAAAAGCAAATCAAGGTGATTATCTAAGAGAAACCAGCCGAGAATCTGGAGGTCTCATCTCAGTTAGCAAAAGGTCCCACAACCTTGAGATGATTCCCATGTTATACTAGATTATCAAGACTACAAGGGCTTGACATCAGAGGCACAAATTTAGTGTATAACATTTCTGGTACACCCGGTGGGACTACAAAAGAAGTCAATTTTAAATATTATGTTATCTCTGATATACTGATTGCATAATACAAGCCTTAAAGAGGTTAGTACTCAAGTATATCTAGTGACTCCATTGGTGTTATGAAGATCAGTAACCCAATTTTTGATAGAGCCTATGAAGAAAATAGACCCTTCTAATCGCAAGACAATTTGCATTTGCACCCTTTAATCAGGGTAGTCCATTAAGTTTTGCCCAACACCATGATGTGCCCTTGGCAGCATTAAAAAGTATACCTGATTTCACAGGCAAAGGACAGACAACATCCCTTGAACACATTAGAGATGTGGCCACCATCTACAGCATACATAATATAACTCAAGAAGATGCTGCCACCAAGTTGCTAGCTACCTCCTTTAAGGGTAAGGCCCTAGAAAGGTTTAGAAATCTAGCAGTTCACTCCATTACTTCATGGGATAGACTTGGAGACCTCCTCAGCAAACACTTTAAGGATGATTCAGATTCTTTGTCTCTGGTGGAGCAGCTCCAAGTTATAAAGAGAGATCCTCATGAGCTGATGATAGATTTTAGTGGCAGATTTCTCAAGACATGGAATAGGATTCCAATTAATATAAGGCCTTCAGCAGATTGTGCTTTCCTTTATTTTTTGAGAAGCCTAACTAGTGATATATCTATCATGATTCAATCTTTAGGAGGTACTTCATTGCCCCAGGCTTTTGACCTAGCTGTCAAAGCAGAAAATTGCTTAATCCAAGCAGGGATGATAGACAGAAGACCACCCATGCCTATCTCTCTTAATCTTCAGCCTACTATACCTCTACAGATGCCTCCATTTACCCCCATACCTACATTAATAGAACTTTAGGCAAGCACTAGCTATGGGAAGTCCATAGTTGACCTTCCTCAAGACCTACTCAAAGTGAAAAGCGATCAACAAGCAACAAACAAGGAGATGATGAGCCTGTTGCAGGCTTTAACCAAAGAGTTGATCACTATAAAAGGGTAGTATTTGGAGGATGGATCACTTTATCAATAAGAGGATCAAAATCTTGACCAGCAGTGGCAAGTTCAAAAGAAACCATGTTAGGAGTCTATGCCACAATATCAGGAGAAGCATCAGAGCAAAAGGCAAAATTTGGTAAAAAGGCCTTTCCATCCATATGATCCAATCAAGAGGACATTCCCAACATAAAGCATCAAAGAAGTTGGCAATCACTTGAACCCATTTTTTGAGAGGGAGGCCGCAGATTGTCCACTTGTTCTCTTGAACTATGAGCTTCCTAATGGAGAAAGGTCAGAAGTGTTACAATAGGAGACAGTGACCTCTCAAGCACATACCCCTAAGGATGAAATGCAACAGGATACTCACAAAGCCCAAATCTCAAGCTCCTTTCCTGGTAAGTCCACTGACACTTCTGTTAATTTTCCAAGTTTTAGATTCTCTCCTCTGGTTCAGAATCTTAGTCAATGTGAGCCTAATCTCCATGCATTTTTAGAGCCTATTCATGACCTCATCTTAGATTTCCAGCCACTTCATCCTATTCCTGTAAATGAGATACCTAGAAGGTTTCATTTTCTAGATGATAATGAACCAGTCCTACAGTAGATAAAACCCTATGAACCAATCCCTAAGGAGCCCCCTACACCTCATAGCATTTCAGGCCACCAGAGAGAAGATGATTTTTTCCTGTTAGGTGTGCTTTTTCATGATAATCATGAGGAGCAGGTAAGGTTATTACATCAGGGTGGATTAGAGAAATCAGATCAGGATAAGAAAGAAAGTAAAGAAGGAGAGAGCGCTGCTGATCTATTTGAGGAGATGCCTTTCCATATTGAGTAGGATGAGGTAGTGCAAGGTTCATTAGTTGAGCCCTTTGATTGTGGAAGTGACGATATAGGTGCTGCTAACTTAGAGCAATAGGATGATTTTGATATGATCATTGACACTTTCTGCTCAACTCTTGTTGATTTTCTTCATCTTCCTGAAAAGGATAATGGCTTACATGCTCTTGAGGATGAGTTTGTGTTTTAAGAGGTTAACTATGTCCCAACTGCAGAAGAAGAAAACATGTGCCAGATTATTGTGTAGGAGCAAGTTCTTGATCTTCCTGCTCAAGACATTCATAAGATGCATGTTGAGCAGCAAGAAGGGCCTAGTTTTATGCTCTCTAGGGGATGTCATATCAGATATCTAGCCCAAATGGGGTCAAGCAAGACTTGCATACTCAAGGAATCAATGGAGGGTGATGTCAAGGGTCCACTCCTTGGTGACCAGGGGCTTATCTAGCTGTATCAAACTCCTGTGGAGAGCAGCATCTGTGATCTAATTAAGGTTAGTAATCTGGTATACCAAATTCAGGAATCGATTTGCCAGATAATTCAGTATATCTTTGTTTCCCACTTTCTCCTTGTTAGCATCAACTGTGCAAAGTGTAATACCCTAAGGAGAAAGGGTAGTTATTTCAACAGTCTAGTGAATGGTTTTGTTTAACTAGGTCTCTGCACTGGTTAGTTTTGGCTAGGTTAGCTTCCCTGCTTTCTAGTTTAGTCTTTTCCTATTTTCCAAGAAGTGCTCGAGCACAGTTTTGTTCCTTTCCCTGTTAGAAAAATTTTTCTGTGTTCCAGAAATGACCCCATGCCCAATGGATTGCTTCAAGGCTACTGGTCTATGTCTAGTAGGCTGACATCCCGTAGAGGTCACCAAAATGTTACCCAAAAATTCTCTATCATTCATTTTTGGCCATGGTTCCTATTTTCCAAAGAAGTGCTCAAGTGTCGAAGGTCTAGTGTGTTTTCTGCCTTTTGGCCTGAAAACCCAGTGTGTTTTCGACCTTCTCTCTAAAGGCTCAAGATGTTTTTGACTTTCGGTAGAAAAAATTCTCTGTGTTTTTGACCTCAGTCCGAAAACCTTCTATGTTTTTTACCACTTCTGCACTTTACCCTTCTCTATCGTCTGCATTTTTCTATCCGTGAAACTCTGACCAGGTGGGTCCTTCTGATGTTTTTGACAATCTACTATGGCTTGTCACATGATCGCATAGCCCTTTTTTAGGCTATGCGAACATGTGATTAGCCATTAAGTGCGCAACCCTGAGGTACCATGTAGGGCCCAGTTCACGATCTTTGAGCGACTAACCGCCAGTAGTCGGGAGGCAATAGTTTCATGTTGGTTGCATGATCGCATGGGATCTTCCAATCGCATGTTCCCATGTGACTAACTATCAGCGGTTCATGGTCAGCATCTTGCAGCTAACTCCAAGCCGGTGGGGGTAGCATCTTGCGGTTGGTCGCATGATCGCATGCGGCCCCTTGGCCGCATGTGATCATGTGACAAGTGATCAACTGTAAACAGACTCTAGTGGTGGGCTTGTGGTTTGGTGATGTGTTCACTTCTCAATGGGTGGTTAGTGATCGGTGAAGGTAACATGGGCCCCGTAGATTCAAAATCTATGGTGGTCACATGTTCGCATGGGATCTTCCGATCCCATGCGATCATGCGACCACTATTGGATTATCTGCTATTTCTGATGGAGTTTTCATGTGTCTAGCCCATGCAAGTTTTTAGTTGATCCACATGGTTGGCAGGTGGCAAATTTTTTTGGGCCTGAGCGTCTATGTGGTGGCAGAAGGCAAATTTAGCAAAGCTTGTCGCATGATCGCATGAGGCTTTTTTAGCTCATGCGATCATGTGACCAATGTTATTTTAGAGCAGAGTGGACCCAAGGTTGGTAAGCAGTGCGCAGTTGCATTGTTAAGAGTTTTTGTGTGGTCGCTAGATGTGGCCAGGGTTAAGGAAAAAGTTAAGCGACTCAGCGACTAAAGAGAAATGAACCCGGGGTGAAGCCAGGGGTTAGGTTTGCAGTGCAATCTTGAGGCCAATTATCTTGCATGGAAGAGAGGTAGTTTCTCAAAGGGTTGTCACATGATCACATGAAGCCTTTCGGGCTCATGTGATCATGCGACCATTGACTTTTTCAAAGTGGTGCGGTCTATTTCGCAGGCTTTTCTTCTGCAGATGGATGCTGTTTGCAAGTGCGAGTAGCTGAAGAAATTGATGGTTTTTGGAGGCAGTTGCAATTGGATAGATTTTTGCAGAGGATTTTTAGACTGCCATTTTTTGAGTCCTTTCGAGGATCTGAGATCGGATTTTGAGCATTCATGACTCAGTGGGCTTGCAGGGAGGTAGATGGATTGAGGCTTTTGTCTACAAGTAGGATCGGGCATGGGCACGCAAAGGGGAGTTATATCTGATCTGTTGAAATATTTACAGAGTTCATTTATGATCAGAGGTGACTAGTTTTAGGGTTGATTATTTTATGCATATCTATGTCACCCTAAAAGTTTGATTCCTACCTACCTGCAGTGATGTATATAATGTTTTTTGGAGCTTGTAGAGCTCAGAATTCACATTTTGTAAAAAAGAAAGACTCTTTCTTGGGAAACTATCTGTGGCATTTCTTCCTACCCGTTTAGTTTCCCACATTCTGTAAATTCCCATTAATGAATTCAAACATTACAGAAGTATTTTTGTGACAATTCTTCATGTCCCTATGCTTCCTTGTCTGATTTTGTCTCTTATTGGATTGAAGTTTACGAATGCTTTCAGTAATACTTAGGGTTCTTGATCTCTCTTACTTTTAGCTGATATGTGTATTATTATGTTTGATCTGATTTGAGTGAGTTTGTGGGTATTCTTCAGCCCCTGTCATTCTATCTCATTCTTGTGCCCTTTTGCTGAAGAGAATGTCTGCTTGCAGGTCATAGGTTGTGCCTAATTTTTAGGCCCTCTTATGAAATACTTATGAAGGCCTATTCATTGAGTTGTGATCTCCTAGACCTAAGCCTCTCACTGGTTTTATTCCTCTATACTAAGATCCAAGCCCCAGTTTTGGTGCATCACCTAGTAGGTAGATTTGCTTTCTGTTATTTCCCTTTCCAAGAATTCCTTCTATCCCTTTCCCTCAAAATTTTACTTTCCTGTTTAAAAGAAAATCAAGGTGATTATCCAAGAGGAACTACCCTAGCATCTGGAGGTCTCATCTCGGTTAGCAAAAGGTCCCACAACCTTGAGATGATTCCCATGTTATACTGGATTATCAAGACTACTAGAGCTTGAGATCAGAGGTGCAAATTTAGTGTATAACAAAAATGTAAAGTGTTTGAGACACCATCACTTAGACCTTGGCCAAAAAGGACTACTACCAAGACCCCTAAGATGCCTCCTGCATCTACAAAGTGCAAACTAGCTCAACCAAAGGCAGTGTTGACCAAGGTCATGAAGAAGCTGAGAAGGAAACTTGTTCTACCAAAAGATGAAGAAGAAACTAAAAGTGAGGAAGCAATAAAGGAGAAGGCAACACAACAGGGTTCACATCAACTCACTGTTGATGAATTGTGTCATAAGCTTACTAACCACAGCTGCAGTTGATGAAGTGAAGAAATTAAAGTTTGGACCACTGAGTATTGGAGATAAAGAAAAAGTTGAGGATGCCATTCTTGAAATGTTATACACTTTCAAGATAATTCTGACTGAAATTGAAAAGAGGATTCCAAAGGAATTGTGCTACAGAGTCACACAAAAGTGGGAGTATACTTTACAAACAAAGTAGGAAATAAGAGGAAGCACATTGGCACAAGTTGAGTCCACTCTCACTCCTGCAAATATCAAACAGATAGTCAACCAATACAGAGGCAAGTTTGATCCTAAACTTAGAGCCTATCTTATCCTTCAACATAAGATTGAAGATGTTATTCAAGAGAGTTTGAAGATTTGGAAGGTAGTGTTTGGTTTGATACCGGCCCTGGTAGAAGACAAGGTTGAAGGAAAGAATGATAGTTCAGTTGCAACCACTTCAATAGTTGTTGAACCTGACAACAAGAAAATTACAAAGGAGACTGATAATCCTAAGGAAGTGCAATTACAAGATATTTTTTAGGTTCATATTGTTGATATACCAGTGGAGAACCCCATTAAGATATCATTCCTAACTGAGGATGATCTAAAGAACACAGCAGCAACAGGAACACCCCTGTCAAGTAGTAACACTGTACTATTGCTAGTCAAGGATTATCCCACCATCACAAGCACATAATCTACCATTGATAATCCTCCTATACCTAAAGTTTCTACTATTGGTAAGTTATTCAGTACAAGTCTTACCAAGGAATCAATCAAGTCGGTACCACTAACTCAACCTGCCGAGGAAGAAGTTAAAGCAGAAGATAAAATTCAAAGTCCTCCTAAGAAAGAACATAGCATAGAAGGACAAAGAATGAAGCTAGATGAACAAGCTATTTGACCTCATGTTGAGGAAAAGGAGAAAGATGAAGGAAGTAGTAGAGTAAAATTCATTGAAGAAAAAGTGCCAAAGGAACAAGAGGCCATCAAAGCTCTTGTATAGCTACCGAGTGGAAGCACCCCACTGAGAGCACCAAAGGAAACAGATGAGGTAACAATTGATGAAGAAATTGTTATTCCTAAATGGGATACTAATAACCTCACCTTCAAGCAGCTACAGATAATGAAAGATTTGCTAACTAGGAAAATTAGACAAGTAGAACTCCAACGGGAGCATCAGCAAAAATAGGTTCTTCATGAAATTAAGGACATATTTAATGAATTTTATGACTTATCTGATGTAAATAGTTCCATTCCCATATTCTAACAACTTGTACATATTTTTTAGAAAGTAAATAATGACACAAGTTGTGCAAGTGATAAGTTATTTGAATGGTCAGAACACAGATTTGAGACAAAGATGATGGATAAGATATCTGCCGAGATAGAAGTAAAACAAGTTGAGTTGTCAACTTTGGTAAAGGAGACCGAGAGATTAGTTGTGGATAGATAGTCTCTACTAGTGAAGATATGCAATGTTGAATTATTCACAGATGAGAATCAATGCTTGCTTGAAACTCTCAAGCAAGAGATCAAAGTTTCAAGTCAGTCCCTGACTTTGGATGCCAGCACAAGTGTCAGACATTATGTTAAGGTAATGCAAACACAGGGTAAGTTAGCCGAGCTGATGGAAAATGATGGCAAGATTTGCTCTTGTCTACTTTCTATTAAAACTATTCTTACACCACATCTGGAGGCTATACAGAGAAAATTAGCCAAGGCTAACACATTGATCCAGAGTGATTCACATTTGTCTACAGATGAAGGTCTCATCAATTTGGCCACTGATCTAGAAGTACAAACTGAAGTGTTAAATCTCACTTCAACTGCATGGACAAATGCATTATACATGATCACGGTGCTCCACAGACCTTTTTTGGAGAAAAATTGTAACTTACCTAATGATGAGGAAATTAGTCGTGTCAAAAACAAGGGGGAATTATCATGACATGAGTGTAAATAGGGGCAGGTAACAAAATTTTGAATATGTATATATATCTCAGGGGGAGTTTTTTTTTAGGCTATACAAACATATTTTTGTAATTGTATATACGAATGTCATGACAAAGTGTTTTTGCCACTAATGTCAAAGGGGGAGATTGTAGATCTCTATAATTTTGTTGACTATTAGTGTCTTACACTTAGTCATATATCTAGGAAAGGATGGTTGGTCATCACTGTGACCAAGTCATTCTGTAAAGGCTAAGTTTTGCATTATATACTTACTGAGTAGTAGTACTACCGAGTAAATTCACGGTCATAATATGTTTGTAATATGCCAAGTATAGTTATTGCCGAGCTACATATATCAATGATTACTGAGTGACAGAGAAGTTCAACAGATGCCGAGGATAGTTGATGCCGAGTGCCAAGGATATCTTTTGCCAAGTTAGCCAGAATTGACATACAAGTCTGAAATGGCACAATGATCGAGGTAAACCATTTTTTAGGATAATTATATTTTGTATGTTGTCTATTGAGGTAATCACAGAGGTGGTTATGCATCCATATTGCTATCATTGATCCCTATGTATAACCTTTATCCAATCAAAAAATTGTGTAGTATAGGTGGCAATAGGAATATTTATAGACCGTAGATCTTGTAACGGTAAAACATTTTTGTTACTATATAAAGGAAAGATCTAGGACAGAGATATGTGTGTGAATCAAAGAGAGATATAGAGACATTGAGACCAGATGAATACTATGAGTATGTGAGCATGAGAAAATGATAAGGAGAAGTATTTAGATTGAGTTCAATGACCGAGCAGAGCAGTGAAAAGATAGAATCAAGAACAATCAGATAGAAGAGATCACAATTATACAGTAAAGAGAAGATCTGTAATCAGCATATCAGTGCAAACTGAAGGATCATATACTGAGACATTTTAACCAGTGTATCAGGGTAAATCTCTTAACCGAGTAGTCCTAGTAAACTTTTGTAAATCTCTTTACCGAGTGCTTACTTTATTGTAAGTTTACAAATCCTCTAACAAGGTAGACTGAATAAGTCTCTTAGCTTTTAATAGAGCAGACCTTTCACAGGGTAGATCATGATATGATCAAATTTTGTAAAGCCCTAATAGGAAAACTTTATTATCTACATTAGTGAAGATTTGTGGGTGTCATCCCCACCCCAGTTTTACCTTTCAAGGGTTTCTGGGTTACCAAATCTATTGTGTTATGTGTGATTTCATGTATGCTTCTTGACATGATATATTACTTAGATTGTTCAATTTTTGTTTACATAATGCATAAAGTTCTAACAGTTTAAAAGGATAGAACTCAGTAAGTTCTGATTCACCCCCCCCCCCCTCTCAGTACTACTTTCCCATTTGTATTTCCAACAAAAAGGAACCAGAAGATTATGGTAGATTTACTTACATTGAGCAACCTAACACTCTACTTGAGAAATAACCAGGAATTACCGAGCAACAGGGTAATGCTACCGAGCATCAGTCTATACAGACCAAGAAATAGGAAATAGTTACTGATGAGAATCATGATCCTAAATTGAGTGAAGAACATGATGAAGAATAGAGAATGAACCAGTACTTTCAAAATATGTGAGGAGACATCATCCACAAAATTAGATTATTGGAGACAAGAAAGCTGACACGTTGACATGAAGTAATTTTAAAAACAATGGATGCTTAGTTTATGAATTTGAACCTAAAACTATTAGAGATGCACTTGAAAATGATGAATGTATTAAAGTTGTGAATGAAGAAATTGAGCAGATACTAAAAAAAAAGCATGGACATTGGTACCAAGACCGAATGATAAGAATGTAATTGGAACTAAATGGATATTTAGAAACAAGTTGAATGAAAATGTAGAAGTCACTAGGAATAAAGCAAGACTTGTATGTAAAGGTTATGCACAAGAAGAAGGAATTGACTATGGTGAGGTTTTTACATGAGTTGCTAGACTTGAAGGAGTTAGAATATTGCTTGCTTATATTTCTTACAAAGGATTTAAAGTTTATCAAATAGATGTAAAATCTATATTTCTAAATAGAATACTTGTAAAAGAGGTATACATTAAACAATCGGAAGGTTTTGTTGATCCTAATCAGAAAAAAATGGTATGTAAGTTACACAAAGCACTATATGGATTGAAACAAGCACCAAGAGGATGGTATGAAAAACTGTATTCCTATCTTATCACTATTGGATTTGTTAGAACAAGTGACAACAGCAACTTATACTTGAAAGGTGAAACTAATGATAACATTCTTATTTCTGAAATTTTTTTTGATGATATCATATTTGGACTACATGATAATCTATGTAAATCATTTACTGATGAAATGAGAAAAGAATTTGAAATGTCAATGTTTGGAGAGATTAAATTCTTTCTTGGCTTGAAAATTTTACAACAAAATGAAGGCATATACATTACTCAATCAAAGTACATAAAAGAAGTATTGGAGACCTTTGGTATAGAAGATTCAAAACTAGTCGATACACCTATGGTCACTAGATGCAAATTGTCAAAGGATGATAAGTCAACTGAGGTAAATCAAACACTATACAGATCAATGATTGGTAACTTGAAATGTATGTTGTGCATAGTAGACTAGATATTGCATATGCAATTGGAATCATAGCAAGATTTTTTGCTAATCCTAAAGAATCACATATGACAGTTGTAAAAAGAATTTTTAGATATTTGAAGAAAATTAAAAATTATGGTTTATGGTACAAGAAAGAGGGCAATTTTGAGCTGAATGTTTACACAGATGCAGATTGGGCTAGAAATATTGATGACCAAACGAACACAACTAATGGAGCATTCTTTTTGGGAGAAAGACTAGTTACTTGGATAAGCAAGAAAGATGTATGTATTTCTCAATCCACTACAGAAGAAGAAGATGTTGTTGTTGCTGCTAATTGTTTGAACATTGCATAGATAAAATAACTTTTGAAAGGTATGAATGAAGAGATCATTGACCCAGTGAGAATATATTGTAATAACACTAGTGCTATAAACATTTCTAAGAATCCAATGATGCATGCAAAGACAAAGCATATATCTATAAAGTATCACTACTTCAAGGAACAAGTACAATAGAATCAAGTGAAACTAGATTTTTTGAAATCAAAAGAATAATTTGCAGATATATTTACTAAACCCTTACCTAAGGATACATTTGAGTACTTGAGGACTAGACTATGGATCCATCCCCTGTCTATCAGACACTAAGGTGATCAAGAGGGTTGCATCAACCTATACTTTATCATAATATCAAATGATATTGATGCATGATGTTTACACTTTACGTCTCCTGAGGTTGTGAAAGCTGAAAGAACAAAGACAAACTGCAACTGCATATCGGTACATGAAAGGTACTTGATCTGAACCAAACACTAGAGATAATATTTTAGGTATTGAAGAGTTGTTTATTCTTTTTGGAATTTCTATCAAAGGGAGAGAAGAATCGATGAAATATCTATCTAAAGGGAGAGAACAAAAGATATTGGAATAAGAAGATCAAATCTACAGGGAGAGACTACATGGAGTATTAATGTTGTGTAGTGATTACATATATTAAATGTACAAGCTAGGGAGAGCTTACCAAGTTACAATAGTTTCTTACAAAGTTGTAGAATAGATGTTTGGTATTATATGTCATATTTCATATTGTGTTTCCATCAATGCTAAAAAGAGATTTATAAACTACAACTAATTGAATATCTTGAAGGAAAGTTTGACAATGGAATGGATAATTGAAAGATAGTGATTGATGATCACCAAGCTACTAAAGTGTATGTAAGACAATTAAATCTGTTAATGTATTATCATTGATGTCAACTAGTTTTGATTGTACTTATCATGATGGTTACAAACATCTTGAGATGGAAAATGGTAAAGGAAAGAGATATCTACATGAAGATGAGATAAATGAGAAAGATATGGATATGGTATACATTAGGTAACTTATTGATGAGTCTATGGTATTATGTTGATGACTTGATTATATTACATGATTCTATTATACATTTAAGATCAAGGCTGAACAAGTTTATGTGGTCGGTAAATGAATATTTCAGCATACACTAAGCAAGTGTAGTGTATACTGAGTATAGTATTAATCAAGCTAGTTATCACTAATGCATTCTAGTATTGACCGAGTGAAAGAAATAAATGGAGGTTGTAGTGGCCAACTAAAATGATGAGATGGACAATTGTTTATGATTATGAGGTAAAAGATAATGGTTTTTATGATGATCAAATGACTGACAAAATTCAAGGATGATCAGATGGAGAATGAAACATGTTATTGACGCAACTGTCAAGGATGGTTAAAGCAACAAAACCAATAGAGAAGATTAAGAAGAAAAATCTATGGATGGAAAGAAAATGGTTTATGATGTCTATATAAGGAGCCATGAGATTCATTATTTAGTCTGGGATTCTTGATGCTGCAGGAGAATTCATGTGAAAAGGATTGTTTTTATGCAACACTGATCAAACTAGTAAAAGACAGAACCAAGAAAAACTATAGACTACACCGAGCATCAGAGAAAGCATATACTGAGCATAATGTAGAGCTGGAGGAAACAAAGTTTTTGAATTGATTATTGATCAGAGGTATTTTTGAGCTTAGCATAGATTTGAAAATCTACAAATTAAGTTGTATTTGAATCAGATCATTACTGTATCAGTTTAACCATTGTTACAGATAAATTTCTTAACTGAGTGGGACTTAACAGTCTTTATATTTCAATATGACATTCAATGAATGTTGATTATTTTCTTGTTGACCCCATAGTGAATTTTTGGTCAAAGGAGAACTGATAATGATAAATCTTCTAAATAGGTCACACCCCACAGTATGTTTTGTAACCTTTAACAGGGTTGGATCCTAACTGAGCTCACTTGAGAATAGTGAATTATTTTGGGTTACCGATCCCAGGTGGTTTTTCCCCTAACAGGGTTTCCACATTAAAAATATATGTGTTATATGTGTATGGATGTGTTGAATTGTTATTTTACTTTACACATTTCTCTAACTGGATAGGTTGGTAAACACAGTATTTAATTTACTAGCAATCAGTAGATGAAGAGAAAGACGCAGCTGATATTTTAGCGAGTTGATTATTTGATTTGAAATTTTTAATATATACATCTCAAAGTATTTGGGACTGTAGGATAACTGGACTTAATTGATTCACCCCCCCTCTCAGTTATCTAACAACATGTTCAGTAGACACCACTTTGGTCCAACAGTAGGTACTTCAATTGAACCAACTTCGATCGAAGTATCTTTCTATGGGTTTCTCCCAAAAACTTCCCTAATTCCTACATAGTTTTTCCATTTGTAGCTCTGTTTGAAGGCTAAAGTGGAGTAATCTTGACAAACCTAGATGTAGGATGGTACTACTCAAAACAAGATTTCCAATGAGTGTGGTTTTAATATATATTGGGTTCAATATCAATTTGTTTTTAAGTTTAACTAAACATAGGTTTTTCACTATGTATCAATATCTTTGTTCAATGCTTATGAAAAAATAGAAAAATAAGGTGATTTTAAAAAAAAAATACCTATACATTAGGTATTAATGTCTTGTTTACAATTAAAAAAATTAAATTTTGATACATACAGACGAAGTTCTGATACATATAGTGAGCCTACGTCTAAATTATAGTTAACTCCACTTTAAAACTTAATAAAATATAAAAATATTCAATATAATGAAATGAAACCAACTGAAATCATTAGATATTTGTGTTAGAAATCTAAATTTAAAATAATCACACTTATCTCTTCTAGAAAAAAAAAAAAAAATTATTCTATACAGTGTGTCACTATTTAAAAAATTAATTTGTTGTTAAAAACTAGTTTTTGAAGGAGATAGAAAATTGGATACAAATCAACTCCAAAAAAAATCAAAAATATATATTTAGAATCTACACACAAAATGCTAAAAATCACTAGTTTACATCACCTTCAAGATCCTAACTGTTTAGTGGCAATAAGAATCTGAATGTGAAGGCTTTTTTTATAATGTTCATTTCAGTGTCAAAGTTGCCAAAAATGTGTGACACACTATTGTGGGATCACCCCATCCCAAATCCATCCTTCAATTAATATAAAATGTATGGAAATTACTATTATTTGAACAAATAAAATTTTGATGTTGATATGAAAAACCCTTTTGACTCCGTCAGTATCTTTGAGGAAGTTGAACCCAAAAATTTGGCCTTTTGTACCCAACATTAGCTTGTTTCTATATAAACTTGTGGATACTCCAATATTCCTTGGACCAAGCCTTTTTTGGCCACAAAGGATTGAACAACCTCTCAGGTGGCATAGTTGAAAATATTGGGACATTATTTGAGAAAGTAGGAAAAAATTTACTAATATTTTGAATTTTGTCCTTATCATATTCATTCCTAGCATAAGGTGACTAGACTCAATCGAGGTGTCTTATATCTTATAGGTACCATTCTTAGATGGAGTTTCTTATCTAGCTCAACACTCATATTTCTCATATTTCTCCTATTTCCCTCGCTCCAATCCTTGCAGCTCTCCTGATATTGATTTTGGTCTCCCCCTTTCCAATCCTTTCTCCACTATTAGAAACAATGATGGTTGCTCCCCCTCCAATCATTATTCCACTATTTCCATTGATTTTGGTTTTTCCCTCTCCTATCTTCTCAACTCAGCATTCTAGTTTTTTTATTTGCATGTTATTGTATGATTCAAAAACCAATGATAAAATGTTCTATATTCTTTAATCCTCATTCAATTTATCAATCTACAAATAGTGAAAAATAGATGATGGTTTTGCATAAGGGTAAAAATAAATTTTATTTATATTTAGTTCATTATATATGATCTTATCTTCTAATTTATAGTTAATAAGAGTAGCTACAATACAAAACCTAAGTTTACCTAAAAAGAATTGTTGTCTAATTTTTTATATTGAGTATTATAATATTATAAAATTAAAATGATAATCTCATATTAGAATGGTTATTGATATAGTCTTTATAGCGCATTTCCTTAACAATTGATTGACCATAAATTTGTACAATTGTACAAGTAGGTTGCATACCAGTTAGGGACAATATTTTGAACATATTATTGAAATTATGTTAAAATAAACACCTAAAGTTTTATTATTTTCACTCTTCCATGAAGATTATTAAGATTTTTGTGACTCCATAAATAGGTAGAATCAATCTCCCTACAAAATGATTGTATCATTTTTCTTCTATCTAAATAATTTTTATGTTCTTTTTCTTCTAGAGATTTTAACACCTATTTATCTAAACAAAAACTAATTCACTTTGAAATTTTCTCAAATGCCCTACAATGTTGATATCTCTCAATCATTTAATTTATTATATCAACTTAGATCCATTTAATGATTGTATTTTTATATGTGAAGCTATCTTGTTTAGCCTTTCTAAAAATGGAGTAGATGGGGAATGCTAGGATCATTTTTTCTAAGGGATTTTTTTGAAGGAACACTTGTTTTTATCATATTTAAATTCAACAATGGAGGAGATGGCTCTCTATGTATTTTAAAAGTATTATTTTATATTGTTTTTAAAGTGGTGTCTATCGTACAATCAAATTGTAACTTATATATTATCTTTGGGATTAACCAACAATTGGCTAGAAAGTTGTGGTAAACCAAAATGTTCAATTTGAAGTACATTTATTATAATAAAATAAATATATTAATGATTTATGTTACTTCTTAAAATATATTTATTTAATGTTTGATTATGTGTGTAGTGAGTGTTTGACTATGTATACCTTCAATTTTAAAATATACAAGGTTTCTCACTTGTTCTCACCTCAAGTTGGCTTAGAAAATATTGAGACCAAGCTAGGATAGAAGTTTCACAAATGAATTTGTCAATCTCCCAACCCTAACTCAATAAAAACCTATCTAGTATGACTAAAATGCGAAAATAAAATCATTTATATTTATTTAAACTAGGTTTTATAATTTATAAATTTAAAAAAATATCTTTGAACTATAAAAATATAAATTGTTTAACTAAATAAAAAATATATTAAATTATAATTAGTACAAATAATCTGTATAATATCTAATTAAAAAATCAATTTATGGTACAAGTAGTAAAAATATGTTCAAGCAGGATGGGTGATAGAGCAGGTCCAGGAGTAGTAGCAAGTATGGGTGCAGTGGCAGGTTCGGGAGCAATGGTAGGTAAACATGTAGAATTCAGATCTATGTCTAGTGCACATTTTTTCAGAGGTGGCTCACGTCTTTCCCCATCTCGAAACTCTACACATAATGCCTAGTGTGGAACCAGTAACAATAAGGAGTTTTTCCGATCAAACAAGCTTTCGTCAGGGTTACAAGGCTTTGATCACATTTTCTTCTCTATGCCCATTATGCAACCTAGACACAAGATTCCATCTAATCCAATTTTCCAACACTATTTTTTCAGCAAAAAAACTCATTTAATGGGCAATGTGAAAGCAAAGGTGTCGGTTCGATTTTTCATGGAAAGGCAGTTGTTCAACCTGCCAAGCCTTTTTTTGTAAATCCTCAATTTCATGATCACCGTAAACCACTTCCAAACTCAATGCCCTGTCTAGATCCCAGAAGATTTGAACAGAATTTTAACATAGATTCTTTGAAGGAGACCATCAACAACACTATGCCCTACCTCGAATCCTCCATTTTTGAAATAGGGGAGTCTTCAAAAAAGGTTTCATATCGACTTTCACATTCTTCACATTTTGAAAATGGATCTGGGTGGGAAATAAATAATTCAAAAAATCAAAGGAGTAAGGGTTCATTTCAATAACATAGGAACAAACTTTTTGGAACCAACAGAAGCCATCACCGTTTTCAAAAGCAGACTATATTTGATATATGTGAAGGCACTCCTCCAAGGTCACCAGTCCATATTTTCAAAAACCCCTTCAAAATTTTGATAGAAGTAGATCCAACAATGAAGGACAAGGATCGTATCCCTTCTCGTGATTTGCAGAGTCAAGATGGAACAAAGTCTAGGCACACGGTTTTTGGGCCTCCTCCTAAATCATCGATTCTAGTCCAAACTCGAGCCCCCTTCAATCCAAAAATTGTTCAACAAGTTTGGCAAAAGAAGCAAACTCAAAGTGTTGCTTCCATGGAGACATTTGAGCAGCATCAAAATCTATTGAAAATCATGCTTCTGCCACATTTGTTGCAGCAATCAATCAGTCTTCTTTGCCAATCTACACTTATAGGTAAGTTTTCTTGCAACTCACTTCCCATCTCTGATGTTAAAGATTGGGTGTTTTCCTCATGGGTAGGGTTAAAGGATATCTTTTATATAGATCAGGAATCTAAATACTTCATTTCTATCTTCAAGTCCAAAGAGCTCAGGGATTCTGTTCACAAGCAGAAAGGCTGGTTTTGTCTTGGGTCTAGTCTCTTTACCATGATTTGGGTCCCTAATTTTAAGCCTCAGCCAAAAGACATACAATTTTTTCCCTATTGGATTTCCTTTCCTCTTCTTCTGCTTGAATATAGAGATCCATAGATTATTGAAATGTTTGCAAACAAACTAGGGATATTTCTCAAGCATGACCTTATACCTTTTGATCATCCACATTTGGATGTTAGAGTTTGCCTTCTTCTAGACTCTCACAAAGCCCCCCCCAGTGCATTTGGCAATTAACTCTTAGTGGAGGTTATGGAATCAGTCCATTAAGATTCAGGATGATATCACAGTCAATAAATTTCAGCATAGGTTGGGTCATTTCAATACTCAATGTCAAGATTTCACCCAAGCTATTATGGAAGTTTGTGTTGATCATAACTCAGATCCAACCTTATGTATTTATGAGCTCGCTCCTCAGCATCATGAAGGCCAGAATGCCTCCCATACTGTTGACAATTCTCTAGGCACACTTCAGGCATCTAATACCAGGAAGGTCTCAAGCCAAGATCTTTCCCTTTTTCTGAAAATAGCCTTGCCTGCCTAGCAGAATTTTACATCCGGTTTCAAAGGATTTGAGATTTCACAAGTTTATTCAATTCAAACTCTATTGGAGACTGATAGTAGGAGGTTGTAGAATCTTAATTTGAAATGCCAATCTCCTTTACTTAACCAGAGGGATTTGGTTAATACATCTCAAATATCTCAGTGGAAGGCTCAATAGATTAGTGATCAAATTATGTCTGAAATAGCTTCATCCATTATTTTTGATATAGTAGAGGAGGAAGGTCTCCTAGTTGATCATCATAACACTAATACAATTGATGAACTCCTCAAACAATTTCAATTCTAGAATAGCCAGGCTTTTCCAAAAACCCTGAATACATGTCACATTTCAGAGGAAAAGGAGACTGTTTCTGACACGCCCCAGGAAACATAATTAATGGTTGCCTCTTTCAATAATGATGATTTTTTAGGTTTAGAAAAATGTATTTATCAACATGTTTGAACTTTGACAGATAATATAGTATGCTCGGATGCTATTATTGGTGGGACTGAACCAATCAACGTATCAAATTCTAGATATTTAGAGGATGCCACTTCTATGGTACTTTTTGATCACCATCAACTACTTTCAATTGATCAGACTCCATCTAAGTGTCATTTGGTTCCTAAAACACCCAAATCCAGAGGCAGACTGAAAGGAGCTAAGACTAAGAATGAAATAGTAGCAGGAATTCAGACAACTTTGGATGACGGCTTTGTAGTTACCAAGCATGTGATGAGGAGAAAAAAAGGTTCTCCTTGTTCGCATTGAAGATCAATTCTTGGAATGTCATAGGCATTAATGTCTCTAACAAAAGGAGTAGGATCAAGTATTTTATTGATTCTATAAAGGAAAATATAATTTTCATTCAGGAAACTAAGCTTTCATAGGATACATTTGATAAAATGATTTCCAAATGGTCAAAATGGTCCTCAATACACTCTCCCAGGATAGGAGCTTTAGGAGGTCTAGCTGTTCTTTGGAACCCTCAAACAATTCAAGGCCACCTCATTCAGTAGAACTCCAATTGGCAAATTTTAAAGATGTCAGACTTCGACATTTCTTTGATCCTGGTAAATGTTTATGGTCCTTCTTCAACACAAGACAAATTAAAGGTCTGGACCAGCACTACCCACTTGATCCAATCTCAAGACTCCCCAAATGTCATTGTGGGAGGTGACTTTAATGCTATCTTGGATCAATCTAAAAAATCTAGTGGGATCTACCCACTGCTAAAAACAATTCAGGATTTTTCTCATTTTGTGGATAACAACAACCTTATGGATATTCATCCTTCACAAGGATCTTTCACTTGGACTAATAGGAGAGCTAGATTTGCACAAATTTCTATTTGACTAGATAGTTTTCTTATCTCCCAAGAATGGAAATTTTACAACTTTCAAATTGAGTCAGAGATTTTATCTTCACCAAGTTCAGATCATTTTCCCATCTCTCTTTCTATAACTCAGGTAGCTGATGGAGAAAAGAAACAATATTACTCATCTTTCAAGTTTGAAAGAATGTGGCTTTGTCATCCACATTTTCTTCCTCTGATAAAAAAATGGTGGGTAAGTGCACCATTCGTTTAGGGCTCCAAGATGTACCAATTTGCTAACAAACTAAAGCACGTAAAGGCTCTTGTGAAGCTCTAGAATCAACATGAGTTTAAAAATGTTTTTAAGCAGAAAGAAGTAGTCAAGTCATAGCTGAATGATATATACACAAATATCATTCAAAATGGTATGGACAATGATACTTATGCTCAGCAAAAAAGTCTTTAGCATGAATGGGAAGAATTGTGTGGCAGAGAGGAAGAATATTGGAGGCAAAAATTGAGGGAACTATGGCTTCAACAAGGTGACAAGAATGCTAAGTAATTTCATGCTTCAGCCAAACAAAAAAGTGTTGCTAAAACTATATTCCAAATAAAAGATGCAGAATTCGGGACCACTCTACATAATGCACAACATATTCAAGAAGAAGGTGTTAAATTCTTCAAAAACCTCCTTGCTCCAGATGAATATCCAATGCCCTTGGATGCTCAAGTGAGTGACCTTCTTTAGGTAATTCCTCCAATGGTAACTTTTGAAGATAATTTATAGCTCATGACTCCATTTACTATGCAAGAAGTCTGAAAGGTTGTTTTCTCATTCCCTCCGAGCAAAGCTCTGGCTCCGGATGGTTTTACTGCATTGTTCTTTCAAAGTTGTTGGGATACTATTAGGTGGGATCTATTAGCTACTATTGAGGAATCCAGAAAGAATAGATCTATGCTCAAATACTTCAATACTACCAATATTGCATTAATTCCAAAAATTAAAGAGCCTAAAACATTTGCAGATTTTTGGCCCATTTCTCTGTGTAATTTCACATATAAGATTGTCACAAAATCCATTTACATGAGACTACAACACCTTATTCTGAGCATTATCTCTCCTGAGCAATGAGGTTTTGTTCTGGGCCAGGAAACCATGGAAGGAGCCCTGGTCGCACATGAAGTTTTGCATTCCATCAGTACATCCCAATCTCCTACTTTTTTGGTAAAGCTTGACATGATGAAGGCATATGATCAAGTATGTTGGACTTTTCTTTTTCAAGTTCTTCATAAAATGGGTTTTTCAAAAAGCTGGTGCAAATGGATAAAAGCATGCATTTCGGGAGCTTGGTTTTTAGTTATCATCAATGGGAAAGCATTAGGCTTTTTCCATTCTACACAAGGTGTAAGACAAGGTGATCCACTATCCCCAATTCTATTCATCATTATGTCTGAAGCTTTCAGTAGGACTATTAAGCATCATAACATGATAGGTAAATGGCAAGGTGTAAACATTTAGGGTACTTCTATATCAATTATTCATTCCTTATTTGCAGATGATACATTGCTTTTTGGTAGATCATAGGTCTCAAAAGAAAGGTAGATTAAGCACATACTACAGCTATATTCGGATGTCTCGGGGCAGAAAATCAATCCTTAGAAATCAAAAATTTTCCTTTTTAATACTAATAAAGTTATTTCAAACAAAATTGTGAGAATTATGGGCTTCTCTAAGGACTTTTTACCTTTGAAATACCTGGGCATACCTTTCTTTATGGGATCAAATAAGGCAAGTTATTGGACTTCAGTCATTGAAAGAATTAAAAGTAGAGTGGTTGCATGGAAAGCTCAATGGCTTTCTTTATCACGTAGAATACTACTCATCAAATCAGTACTTTCAGCTATACCAAACTACTATTTAGCTATCCTTAAAGTGCCACCATCAATCCTGCTTCAAATTCAAAAAATCATGAGAGGGTTCCTTTGGACAGGCAATATGACAGAAGATAAGAAGATTCCACTAATTTCTCTCCAAGATATTGCATATACCCTTGTTGTAGGTGGTGCGGGAGATCATGATCTATCAAAATAGAATGTAGCCTTTGGAGGTAAGCTAGTTTGGAAAATGTATAGTAAGTCTCATACTACATGGTGTCAAATTATGCAGCAAAAGTATCTGGATAACATTGAGCCATCAAGGACATTCTCCATACTTGATCCTCTGAATGGGTCTGTTATTTGGGATTTTATGGTCTCTTCTAGAGACATTGTACTTAAATATGTGACTTGGGAAATTAATAAAGGAGATAAGGTTAGCTTTTGGAGAGACTCATGGAATGGTCAAACACCTTTGATCACACTACCTAACATTCAAAATATCACTTCAGCTTCAGAGACTATCTGGGGGAAATAGGTTATTCAATACATATTTGTGATCTGCTTATTCTCAAGACTTAAGTTATATGGAAAGATCTAGAACACCTTCAATTATCCACTCAGGACTCTTTTTCGGGACATTCTACACAAAAAATAGGCCTTCCTTTCCAAATATGAAGATAAATTGAGGTGGGCACTAGCAAAGAATGGCAATTATTCAATCAAAGAGGGGTATAAGCTCATTCAAAGAATTGTCTCAGATAAGACTCCTTCACGAGCATACTCGTTCTACTAGAATAATGTTGTATTACCAAAATTTGGCTGCTTTGCATGGCTTGCCATTAAGAAAAGGATTCTAACTAGTGATAGGCTAGAGAGATTAAACATTACCCTGACCTTTAATTGTGTGTTGTGTAATGAGGAAGCGGGATCAGCTGATCATCTCTTTGTGGGTTGTCCATTTGCACACCAATGCTAGACGTTCATGTTAAAAAAGTTAAGTTTCTACTCCCCCCTTCAAAATAACATAAGGGACATATTTAAAGCTTGGCCAATTCTTCATCCTAGGGCCTTGTTCACAGGACTATGGAAATGTTCCCCGGCACTAGTCATATGGGCCATCTTGTGGGAAAGAAACAAGAGGATTTTTAGGAAAGAATTAGCTTCTATAGAAAAGGTGTTGGAAGGTATTGAAAGATCAATTGTAGATATTACTAATATAAGCCTTAGTAGATGTAAGGTAAATCTTTTTATTAGCCCTTGGGACAGCAAGATGCTTAGAGAATGGAAAACATTAGTCATCCCGACAGGATGGGGTTTAGCAACTATAGTGCAACCCAAAGTAGATCGAGCTACTATACAATGGCATACACCTATCATAGGATATGTGAAGCTCAATTTTGATGGGGCCTCTAGAGGAAATCCTAGAAAATCAGGGTTAGGGGCTTGTATTAGAGACTGCAATGGATCTATTTTAGCAATCACAGCGGCTCCATTACTGGATGGAAAAAATAACATTGCAGAAGCTCAAGCTTTGCTTGCAAGGCTA
>BSBK01014322.1:0-32500 GCA_027943335.1 Chamaecyparis obtusa | reverse complement strand
ATCGTTGGAAAGCTTGTTCCGTGATATTTCCAATGTTGTGATTCATTTTTCTAGATTCTTCTCCATGTATATTTTATTTATTTTTTGCATTTCTGCACTATGGTGAATATCTTGGATGTTTCAGGTCCTAGGATCTCTTCCTTTTTTGGAATGGCTCTTATTTGGCTATTCTTTTGTTTCAGTAGCCTTTCGCTCTTATTTGAGCAGTGTATACATCATTTTTTAGCATTTTTTTTTTCACACACACTAAGATAAAGTAGCATTCTATTGCATGTATGGGATCTTGCACATGTTCATGCTCTTTGTACTCACACTCAATTATAAAGTGCCATGGGGGGTTTGATGTTTGCCTTTGTTTCCATCTACCTTTATCACATGAGCATTCTTCTAATGACATTAGCCTTAGGAAGTCTTTATTTATGTTTGTACTCTCTTTACACCTTTGATGTTCCTGGTTCTTCATCATGTAGTTCATATTGGACATCCTTTTTAGTGTACCTATCACCTCTCCCTTGTCAACATTATGGGGGGTTTTCTACTATTGGTTTGATAGTGTGAGCTATATATTCAGTATTTGTTCCTATGTATTAGGTGGATGCAGTGACTAGGTACCTATGCATTCCGGTGAGATGGATCATTTACCATATGGACACTCTTTCTTTCCTATTTTTGGAGTCACTCTTCCATCTTTGATTGATCATCTCTTCAGACTTTGGTGTTTTTATGCCATCTGTATCTTCGAGTTCAGATGTTTTCCCTTGTTTGCCTCCTGATTCGAGTAGTGTCATTTGAGGGCACTTGTGCACATTACAGTATTTTGTATCTTTGACTTTGGTTGTTTACCTTTATTTTCCTCCTTATTCGAGTAGTGTCATTTAAGGGAACTCATGCAGATTATAGTCTTCTCTACCTAGTCATATTCAGTGGAGGATCTTTAGATCAACAATTAATTCTTGACAAATTTTGTCACTTCTTGCTTCAATGATGTTCTACATGTTCATCCTTGTTCCTATTTTCTAGAACATTCCTAGTTTTGGAGGCTTCTTCAGTCCTTCAGACTAGTTTTTGTCTTTTTTAGACTAGAATTTTTCCCATGTGGTTTTCTCTATTTCTTCGCTTAATAGAGACTCTCTTTTTATACTTGGGTACCTGATCAAGCCTTTTGTTGTCGGGACCCATTTTCTTTTAGTTTGTTTTTTCTAGATTTTTAGCTTCTCCCAAAGTTCATCTTAAGGGGGGTGTTAGAGTATAAGTCATTTTACTTATTAATTAAATTATGTTTATTTAATTACTAAGTCACTTATTATTTCTTTTCTACTTAAGCTAAACTTTGGCATATAATAATTAATTACTTTATTAATTATTATAATGCAACCTAGGTTTCTCCACCCTTTTTAGGGTTTCAGATCTCCTTTATAAGGACTGATCTCCTTTGTATTCTTAAAATCATTCAACACAATAATATGTCATTGTGATTGCTACAACTTTTTTTTTTGAACATCAAGGATGTCTCCTCTCTTGTGGATCAATGCATTCAAGCCTCTATAGCTTCTTGCTTCTCTCTCTTTCTATGACAGGTGTTTTCATGTAGGTGTTCTTGGGAGTTGTGGGTTGTTTCTCATCAACTCCAACAGTTTTAGTAGTGATTGCTTGTGAGTCATGGGTAGAGAGATATCCTAGGAGAGTATTTTTGTCTTTGAGACTTAAATTAATTTATGGTTTTGTACTTTTTAACACTTTGGATTTATGTTGTGAAAATTTTCATAACCACTTTTTTATGTTACAATTATTTGAGCATTGTTTTGGGTGCATATGTACATTGTGTCATGAACTCAATTGAGTCTTTATCATTATGTTAGTTGACCACAAAAGGTGATGACCATTATTGTATGGAAACTTAATTAACTTGGTCACCTTATTTATTCTAATATGGTGGTTCTATGATTTAATTGATGGTCTTTGGATTATGTTTTAATCCATGATTGGAGATTGATGTTATTGTTGACTTGTATTGAGACTTGATTTATATTGTGATATGGTAACCATGTGGATTGGTGATTGTTATTTATTCACGTGTTTAGTATGGGATGGACCGTTTGGATCCTTGCATAGGATGAGATATTGTTTATTATGCTCCAACACTTGTCTTTGATGAAATTCATGGTTTATTTATTTATGGGAAGTCTTTTATGGTTTTAGTTTTGGTTTCTCTGTGGTTCTTTTGCTGGGAGCATTAGGGTAGGTTATTTCAGAGCATAGAAGGGAAGTGGCTTACTTTGTATGTGTCAAAGCCCTAAAGTGGTTTTCTGGGTATCCCTTGTAAGTTGACCTAATAAGTGATAACTTAATAAATTTATTGAGAGAAAACATTACTAATATAATTGTGCCTCATCCATGCCTTGAGTGCTACTTGAGTGTGTACTCGATTAAGAGATTTTCAATAAAGACTGTTAGATCTACTCTATTAAGAGATTTTTGCTAACTCTGTTACAATGCTTAGAGAATAATAGGATGTATCTACAAATGACAACTTAACCTTGTCTAAAATAGATCTATGTAGTATTGAGTAAATATCACCTTGATATGTGAAAAATCTTATCTCTGAACTGCTCAGTAGACTTATCTGATTCTGTCTAATCTGAATGTCTCTGTATTCTGCTCTTCTCTGTCTGATAATTGATGTCTTGAAGTTGGCTTCTTACTTCAAGAACTCCTTCACTTGTTCCTACCAAACATATCATCCTTATCATACTTATGTCAAAATGACATGAAATACAAATATATAGCATATTGTTATTGCCGCTTAACAAAATTAGGTTACAATATCTTAGGAAAAACCCTAAGATCTATGGTATACAAAAATAACCTAGATTTAGAAAATACATAGATATCATCAACACAATTAATGATTACATCCATAATAAATGATCCTCGATCTTGGTAAAATGTTTTATGATTTTGTTGTAACAATTTGCATAGATAGATGTGCCAAAACTCATTACTATGTCATTTCCTAGATTGCTCGGTAAACACTATCAATACTACTCGATAGTTATATTGGTGTTCGGTGTCCATTCTTCTCAATGTTTACTGATGCTCGGTATCGGTATACATTGATGCTCAGTAAAGCTGCTCTGGTACTTGGTTAGAACTAATATCTTTTGTTCTCGGTACTGCCTTTATGTAGTTAATCGACTAGCATGAATAGCTTTTAGTACTTCCTTTTACCGACTAGATAGCATAGGTAACTGACTAACCATATTTGATACTAATGACAATCCTTAATGCTCAAATAGAGATAACAATCTCCCCCTTTGGCATTAGTATCAAAACCTTGAATGTATATAGACCCGATGTCTCAAAATTGTTCTAACTTCACCTTATATACATAGATACCATAACTTAACAAAATTTCAAAATGTCTCCCTCTCTGTGCATGCTCCCGGTAGTATGTAGTAGACTTAAAATTTCTTTACATAATTTGGCATATACATGAGTTTTCCCCCTTTTTGATATAAATGCCAAATACAAAAGTGTATACTTACAATTTATCAAAAATGTGTTGGTGGGTTTTCTTCAAAGAATCGAAGAGGTTTTCTCATTCCTCTTTCAAGTTAGTTAGAGAAATGTGCTCAAGACCAAATTGTGCATGCATGTCAAAGATGTTCTCCAACAAAGAAATCTCTGGTGTTGCAACAAGTGTTTGCGCTTTGACAATGTGTTTCTCAAAAAATTTCAAATAAGGAAGCAACTCGGTTTGTAGCTCGATGATCTGATCACTTATCCTTTCTTCCTTCTTCCTTAGATATGCTCTTAACCACCTAAGTTCTTGAATCTTCAGTATATGCTTAGCAAAAGCATCTGGCTTGGTTAAGGTTGCTCGTGCACTGGCTTGGATTTTGGTATCTAGTTGTTTAATCTTCTCACTAATCTCAACAGTGAAGGTATCCACAGTGCAAAGCTTAATCAATATCTAACTAATTAACTGAGTAATAGATTGTATGTCAGTTATTACATCAGACAATTTCACCTTGTTTATTGCCACTTCTTGGTTGATTTTCTCTGCAAGTTTATGTTGATTCTTTGACTCTGCCCTTTCTTTAATTCTTTTCTCAGCTTTAATGTCAAGGGCATTGATTTTTTCTACAAGGGTAGAAAGTTGGTCCATTATAGGTGTGTCCTCATTAATCTATACCTCTGGTATGAATTGTTGTAAAATGCCTCTTACATTTTCCAATATCTCCTTGCTCTTGCATTCCATTCTCAGCTTTTCTTGTGCTGCTTTTCTTGTACATAACTCCCCATATTTTCTTAGTTCTTTGGGGCTTAGGGACCTCAGATCACAATCTAGTATAATAATAATTTCATCTAGTGTGACTAGCGCTTTTCATTCGTTCTTCTTCTTCTTCTTCTCTGCCTCTTGAGGTGAGCTCTTCACAAACTGTATTATTGCTTTCTCCTCAACATTTTATGTGTCTTGCCTAGTTGACACTTTTTCCTCCTTTTTCTGCTCCTCGGTAACCTATGTGTCAATTGTCTGAGATGGAGCCTCTGATGTTGTGTCAGGTGGGGTAGCCTCAGTTTCTTTGGGGTCATCTTGGCCCTTTGTATCTTCCTTTGTTGCCTCTTTTTCTTTAGGCTTATTTGTTTCTACCAGTGTTCCAGCTCCTTATTCCCCTGATGTATCCATCGGTTGCTTAGGGTTTGAGCCTTTAGGTTGTTCCTTGGTTACAATTTCAACTACTTCCATCAAGATAGGAAGTTCACCTGGTAATGATGTGATTGCAGACTCAGTAAAATTACCTTCTTGTGTAGTGCCTCCAACAACGTTCACATCTTCATCATCATCTTAGTCATCAGGATCACCATTTGTGATGTCCTTAATGAGTACATCTAGTGCATTGTTATCTACAATTTGGATCTTAACCTAATCTGGTGCATCCTATGAAATATTTAAGTTTTTTGTGGCATCTGTAGTATCAGGCACCTCGGTATCTATTATATCTACTTTTTCTTGGTTCAATGCCAAGTCTGCATCTTCAATATGAATGCCTTTACCTTTCAATTTTTGTCTCTTCTTAAACAAGTTGATAAATGTCATCTTTTCAGCTTGCTCTCAGGCTGCAACTATTGAGGTCCAGATGATTTGACTTGACTCATCTATGTCTTCTAGATTCTCATCTAGTATCTGCATTGCCCGAATTTTTACTCTGAATCTCCTAGAGTATGTTGTCGTGTAGTCCTAAATCTCAGTAATAGATAAATTAGGAACTGCCAAAACTAGGGATTGTTCCCTCATTTTCTTCTCGGTGTCTAAGACATAGGACCATTTTTTATTTATTATTTCCTCTAATTCCTTGGGTAATTTCTTGGAAAATTCAAGTGGAACTCTCTTAAATTGAATCATCATCTAGATGATTACCTCTTCTATTTTGTTCTGATCCTCGGTTGACATGTGCTCAAACCGACTGATTTTAGGATCAATGAGTTCACCATGCTCAATGATATCCTCAACAACTTCATCAATTATTCTATCTTCATTGTTGACCACTTTGAATTGATTGTTATCATTTTCCTCATCTTCTAAATCTTCCTTACCTCTTATCAGTTTTATTCTTTTCCTTGGTGTCTCTGTAGTAGCTTTTGTTCCTCTCTTTGTATATGTTTTTGTAGGTGATGTTGCCTTAGGTTTTGTAAAATTCACAACTCCCTTTTTCAATGATGGTGAAGCTGCAGTTGCTGACCTTGTTCATGCCCTAGATTGCACCTCTAACTGCCTCTTCTTTGGAGTTGATGAGGGGGAAACCGATATAGATTATGTTCCTTTATTAGACTCAGTTTCTTCACTATCATGTGGTTTATTAGTTAACATTAACTGACCTTTGGTTGCAACTTCAATCGATGAACTATTAGATGATCCAGAATCATCTCCAAACTTCTCAACTAAACATTTCATCATTTTTCTTGATTTCTTAGTCATCTTACAGATAACCAGGCCTATTTTTATTCTTGTCTTGGCCTCCTCAAATGTTCCAAACCTCTCTGCATTCTTATCCTTTGGTGTAGCTAGCAGAGCCTTAATTGATTTCAAAGAAAAATCAATATCCATTTCATAATCCATGGGAGCTAGCCATTTAATCCTAGGCTCCACAGCCTTTATCAATGTGTGGTTGGTGTCCACAAGAAAACAAATATCCATCTCATATTCTTCAACCAATTTACTAGGAATTCTACTCTGAGAATTCATTCTAATCTTAAATTTCTCAAATTAATCATCAAGAACTTTGTTTAGATTGTTTCCCAAGTCATTAATCATATTAGAAATTTTCACAATGACTAGTTTGTCAGTAGACCAATCTACATTACTGACAGAAGGGAAAAATCACTGCATATAGAAAAATATGCACACTAGAAGTGATCTGAATTTACAAGTATTCAAATTTGTCGACCGGATAGTCTTCATATTTTCTTCAATCTGCCTCAGAAGAATCTTGGCAAGGTCTAACTAAAAACTCTTCTTTACCATTTTATATGCTATGTCAACAGCTCCACATGGTACACTGTTCAATCTTCTCAACTGATAGATCTTATAGCTGATGACATGAGCTACAAACTTAACCTTCAGGTCCTCAATTGTAGCAATTTTTAGTTCTCAGCCATCCCATGTTGCATTGGTATTCTTTTCAATGTCAACCCTTGAAGTACTATGAAAAGCCTTGGTCTTGTTAGTTGTTGGGTATCCGGTAACCCTATGAATCATATTCTTTGTTACTTTGACCAGTTCATCCAACCAAAATATCCCATCATGATACCAACTGAGTACAACCCTAATCCATTCAATTTTAAAAGTTTTCAGGAAGTTTAAGGCATTTGTAAGACCAATCTTCTCAACCTATTTGAATTTCAGTTTTAGTTTTCCATCATCATTGCAAAGCTCTTGATAAGCTACAACTGTCTCAAAATCTTTGATTTCTCCTATTTTGCAGTGGATGTAAGATCTGACATCTTCAACTAACAAAACCCTAGGTGGGATGCTTGAGAAAGCTCTCATTGAATCAATCTTAGACGCAACTTCCAGATGAAGTTTGTACTTGGGTTCATCACAGTTAGCTGAAACAATTAGTTTCACTTCCTCTTCTACTATCTTAGATTCATTTGCCTTGGACGTAGATGCCATTATAATCAATTTAGGGTTTTGACAAATATGTTGAATGTACTTGGTAGAAGTTGTAATTACTAGGAAATGATGAGGAATGTGCTCGGTTTGATCTAAAAATAACTTGAATGCTTCTGAAAACTCTTAGCTTGAATTCACTCTGTGAATACTATCGCTCTTCGAAGTCGCTTTATGAAGAATGAACTAACTCTTTCATATATTTATAGCCTTTTTTGAGTTCCCGCTTAAAATACTTGTCATTAATGCTTGACCTAATTCCAACTCAGTGACAACTATCAACTCGATGATTATTGCAAAACATCAATAGCTTGGTTAACACATAACTTTTCCACTCAGTTGACACTGATACTCGATTAACCTTTCATAATAGTCACCAACGGGTAACTCTCTACTCGGTCTTACATATACTAACTGTATGACTTTGTTAGCTCAAAATTTATAAACAATAATGCATCTTAGTTCATGTAGATTTGGTATGTGCCCATAAAATATAAGGAACTGTATGTAAGATAAGATCAATTTGGAATATCAATTCCATACATACCTATTTCACCTTAGGTGGAGGTACCTGTTGGAAATATTCAGGAATTAACCGAGTTACTGAGAGGGGAGGGGTGAATCAGTAACTCCAAATTTTCTTTCAATTTTAACATGTAATTTACTTTTAACCTTTGCATACAGAAAGCATGAAACTTAAAAGCATTCACAATAATGACACATAGATTTGGTTACCCAGAAACCTTCCAAAAGAAAGTAAAACTGGGGTGGGGATGAAACCCACAAAGCTTTAATACTGCAGAATAAAGTTGGCCGGTTAAGGCTTACAATTTGATCACTTCTGATGATCTGCCCTATTAGGAGCAATAAGGATTGCTAAATCCACCCTGTTAAAGGATTTACAAACATACAATGAAGTATGCACTCGGTAAAGAGATTTTACAAAAGACTTTTAAGTCTACCCGGTTAAAGGATTTAGTACTGATTCACCTGTTAGAATGAAACAGTAGATCTTTGGCTTTGCAACTGGATTGCTGATTGAGATTCGCTGATGTACTGATCACCTTCTGTGATGAATTTGTCTTTGCTATTCCTTATACTTCTGAAGCCTTCTTGTAATTCGCTTATCTTTGCCTTTCTTTCTCTTTCACATATATTTCTTCTTGCATACGTCTTGACATTTTTACAACTTTGTTTATATACAAGTCTTAAACAATTAATTACAATTATAATTACAAAGTCAGCTTGACAAATAAACATAAGTGCTACTAAGTCGGCCCAAGTATGGTTACACGGTTCCTGCAAACTAACTCGGTGACTTTCTGATACTCGGTGTCCACTGCATTACTCGGCATCATCATGCACTTGGTAGAAGTGAAGGCACGGTTCATACTGATCACTCGGTAGGTTTTGAACTCGGTAAATACTGGTGACTTGGTAGACATGATGTTACTCGGTTTACACTGTCCTGTTCGGTTTGTACTAACTTGCTCAATTTGCACTGTCTGCTCGGTTTGCACTGTCTGCTCGATTTGCACTGTCTACTCGGTTTGCACTGTCTGCTCGGTTTGCACTGAGAACGCAAATAAGTGTTGTCACTAGTGGCAATTCTGCTTAATGCCAACAATCTCCCCCTTTGGCATTAGTGACAAAAACACTGATTGGCCAAAACTTATATACATGAATCATGCTGAGTTTTATTTTGATTTTTCAAAATATAGGGCTTTATACATTGTCTCCCCCTTTCAATGTGCTTACTGTTTCTATACAAATCTTCTTCTATACATATCTCCCCCTTTTTGATGATAATGCCAAAGGTGTGTATACAAGTTATTTATAGAGAGAATCCAAAATTTGATAGAAAATCAGAATGTACCTTCATTATTAGTGCCAGGGTTCTGTCCCAACTTTCTTGCAGGATCTTACATGTTTTTATAGCAATTTGGACTTTTGCAGAGAGTTCAATCATGTGATCTGCTATAGAGAACTGATTGTCATGAATCAATGTTTTGGAATGTTCAATGTGCTTATACATTGTATTCATAATGGGAAGGATCATGTGTTGGATGTCTAGCAGTGTGGACCGGATCCTTGTGTCTTCTTTCAGTAGATCAGACTGCATATTTGATAGGTGTGAAATTTTCATGTGATGAGCAGAGCTTGAACTTGGTTCAAGTTGCAGCTTCTGTATGCTAATCTTCATGTCCTCATCCATTTTATTCATTTTATCCTTAACATCCTTTGTGAACTCGGCAATGTTGCACAGTCTGGCCAAAAGAGAGGTAGCATTCGAATAGATAGATTCAGTGTTTGACAAAACTGAAGACAATTCTACTTGGTTAATAGCTATGTGCTGAGCAATGTGCTCAAGCACTTTATTGTTGAATCTCTTCTCGGCTCTTTCAACTAATTTTTCTGTCCCAGATGAATCCTCATTGTATTTATCAACTACTTCTGCTAATTGTAACAAAACATGTTGGGAGGAGTCTACTTTAATGCCTAATTCATCAGACAAAATGTCCTTAGCATCCTTGATGATTTGATATTCCTTGTCTCTCTCCTCTTTAAGCTTCTTTTTTTTTGCTTTCCTTTGGAGGATCTCACCTATATTTTGCATTTGGTCCGCTGATAGATTTGCAAAATCTAATGTAGGAATCTCTATCTCTTCATCTAGGTCTATATCCTCTACTACATTCTTACCCAAAAATTTTATACTCGGTAGAGCCTTAGGCTTATCTGAACTTAATGCTTTGGTAGTAGTGACAGTAGATAAAGTAGGGCTGGCTATAGATACTGGTATACTTTCTACTGGAGAGCTTAAAATATTTACACTTGAAGATTCAAAAATTGGAAAACTTACTGCTGGAATACTTGATGATGTGGGAGACTGCAACTTGGTAGAAGAAATGGTAGCTGCTTCTGTTGTTGCTATGGATGATTGGACAAATGTGGAAGTTGTCACAACCATGCTTGAAGGTGTCTCCAGGCTGGATATAGAAACTTTTACTGGAGAGGTAGGAAGGGATGCAATGACTTCTGCTGCTATCCTCACAGTATCATCTACCTCAGTGTCTTCTTCTTGTTCATCACTGTCATCTTCAATATCTTTTATTATTACTGTTTCAATACTCGATTGGTGAAGGTGGTATATGTTCTTCCATGTAGCATTTGCAGCCTTCACAACTGATTCAATATTGTTGATCAAAATCAAACAAGTATTGAACTTCAATGTCATCTTATTTTCATTTTCTTTTAATGCCTTCTTTACTTCATCATTTTTCAAGCTCAGCATCAACTGTCTCAGGGTTTGATCAAATATGTCTATCACAGTTTGCTTTGCATTGCTCCATCTCATTTTTATTGGATTTAATAGAACTGCTGGAACCTGCGGGGCTATTTCTTCAGGAGAGTATTTCCACTATCCCATCTTTTCAATAATAACATCTTCTATTTCCTTCTGTTCTGTTTCTGATCTGGTTTCATATTTTAAGGATTTTATGTTACTTACTCCAGATCCTGATCCATCTCTAAAGAGTTTGAGCTTTTCTTGAAGGTTTAGAGGAGGCCTTTTGAATACTATGTCTTTATCTGCCTTGTCTACCTTGTCTGCCTTGCCTCTTGTATTTCTCCTTGTAAATACAGCAGTAGGAGGCTTAGGTGCCTTAGTGATGAAAACCTTTCCTTTCTTCTTTGCAGGTTCTGGTTCCTCTGTTTTCTCATCCTTTTCCTCTTCTTCTTCATCTTTTTCTTCTTTGTCCTCGGTTATCATTTGCATTTTGGCTATCCTCTTCTTTCATTTGTTTACCGCCTGTGGAAGCTTTATGCTTAGTTCAATTCTCACCTTAGCTTCATCATATGTTCCAAAATATGGAGCTTTGGGATTGACAGGCTGATTAAGAAGAGCTTCAATGATATTCTTGGTTTCATCAATATTTACCTCATAAGGAATAGGTTTTACATATACAGTCCTCGGTTTAACTGCTTGAATATATATATTATCACAATCCACCATAAAACAAATGTCATCTTTGTAATCTTCCACCAACTTCTGTGGAATCCGGAATCTGTCATTCATTTTCTCTTTGAAAGACTCAAAATAATTATCCATGATGCTTTCAAAATTTTCACCCATTTCTGAGATGTATTCATTTATTTCATAGAGGACTGGCACATCTTTTCTCCATACAACTTTTCCTTTAGAAGGGAAGAATTTCTAAACATAGAAGAATAAACAGACCAATAAGGATCCAAACTTACATGGATTGTTTTTGGAAGTTTTAATGCTTTCCATGTTTTTGTTAAACTGCTTAACAATAAGTCTGCTAGGTCAAATGTTAAGTTATTCTTGACCACTTTGTATGCTAGGTCAATAGCTTCACAGGAGACACTGTTCTGTCGACTAGAACTGTAAATCTTATGGGCAATAATGTGTGTACCAAACTTTAGTTTAGCATCGGTAATGCTGCTAACTTTCATGCCTCTACCGTCCCACTCGGCTAGGGTTTTCTTCTCTAGTTCCGTCCGACCTAGGGTTTTGGTAGTTTTTGCTTTGTTCAACATGGGAAGACCGGTGACTTGTTGAATCATCTTCTTTGTGATCTCAATAGGTTGCTCAAGCCAAATCTTGCCATCATGTACATGGCTGAGAATGTATCTAACCCATTTATCTCAAAAGTTTCGAGGTAGATGTGCAATGTGAACTAAACCTTTATCTTCCAGATGTTTGTGCTCGGGTTTCAGAATACCATCCACACAGTTCCTCACGCACAATATCTAGTTCTAGGTTCCCCATTTCATGAATTGAACAGTTAAAATGATTGCGGATATCGTTAATAAGTAGTACCTTAGGAGGAATCTGAGATTGAGCTCCGTTCGGATCTAGGGCTACTGCAATTGCGGGCACGATCTTGAAATCTGGTGCTTTCCATTCCCCTTGGACTAACATATCAGATCCTTTCTTCGCTGAAGTGCTGGATGATGCCATGATAGCTCACAGAAAATTCCTTTCGCAAAAGTATTGAATCACTGGGTTGCTCTTGAAATTTTCTGCTCTCAAAGTGCTAAAGGTTCGCGGTGAAGAATGAGTTCGATTACTTGCTTTTTGTTTACAGCTCTGTCATTAATGCTTAGTACAAATTAGGGTATGAATTCTGACAGACTATCACCCACTAAGAATTAATTGCTCGGTAAAGACTTTGCAACTTGGTGAACTCGAGAATTCATATTGCTCCGACCTCGCTCGGTGAAGACTGATACCGACCTTGCTCAGTGAAGACTGATACCGACCTTGCTCGGTGAAGACTGATACCGACCTTCCTGCATCTTGCATGCTGATTTAGATCTTTCTTTTAATTTCGGTTCTGGAACTGCTTGAAATTGGTCTATGAGAATACAGTTCCAGTGCTTTCTTGGAAATTTAGTTTGAGTCGGTAGAGCCATCCATTCCATTACTTGGACTGGATTGCTCGGTAGCTTTAGGAATCCATTTTTGTCTCACCTGTTTCCTGACCTTAGTTGCTTCATTCTTCTTTCCATCTTCAACTTCACTAGCATTCATGCAGTTTCTGGCTATGTGACCGAGTTTAGTGCATTTGAAGCATCTTACGGTAGTATCTCTTTTCCTTAGATGATGTTTTATGCAATTCATGCCAATGTGTCCATATTCTCCACAGGACATCTACACCAAGTGTTGTAGTCCCATCCAAACATTGCTTTCATAATTTGTTCTGCTGGATTATCTATCTTGGATCTGCACTCGGATGCCTTGTGACCTTGTTTGTTGCACTTGTGACAATTACCTCTGAATCTAGGTTTTTCCCTGCATTCATTTGCTTTGTGACCAGGTTGATTGTAGCTGTAACATTTTCCATTGAATTTTGCTTTTTCATTGTTCCAACATTTATTTGAAGTATGTCCTATTTTACCACAATGATTACAAGTAGGTTTTTGATTTCTTTGAGTACCTTGCTTAGAGGATTCGCCTTCTCCTTTGTATCCAAGTCCTACTTTTCCTTTTTGCCTATGAAGATTTTGCTCATACAGCTGATTCAAGTCTTCTTGGCTTTTCAGCATTCCTTCATTGATTTGTTTTTCAGCGTTTAGGTCATCCACCAATCTTAGATTGATTTCCTTTTCAGATCTTAGTTCTTCTCTTGTGCTTTCTATTTCTGATCTTAGATTTAGAATTTCCTCATTTGTATGAGAGATCTGATCAATTAGGTTTTCTAGCTGAAGGGTTTTATTTTGGACTTCAATGTTTCTTCCATCTAATTCATATTTCAACTTGTTTCTTTGTTCCAAGATCTCACAGAATCTTGTAGAGTGTAGCTCTTGTTCTCTTTTCAATTTTCTCACTTCTTCCTGCAGAGACCCATTCTTTTCTAGGAGTTCTTTGACAGCATTGTTTGCTTCATCTGAGTTATTTGAGGGAAAAAGATCTTCAATCTTTTCTTCAATGTAATTCTGATCATTCATCTGATTTGCAAGTTCCTTCCTTCTTCTTAGGGATTGGGAAATATGTTCTTTTTCTTCTTTGAGTTTAGCTATGGCCATTTCTAGATCTAGCTTTTCATTTTCAATCACCTTGTTCAGTTTGAATACCTCCATTGTCCTAGATCTTTGCTCAAGCTAGTTAAGCTTTATCTTGAGAACCAATGCTGCTCTGATACCAATTGTTGGAAATATTCAGGAATTAACCAAGTTACTGAGAGGGGAGGGGTGAATCAGTAACTCCAAATTTTCTTTCAATTTTGACATGTAATTTACTTTTAACCTTTGCATACAGAAAGCATGAAACTTAAAAGCATTCACAATAATGACACATAGATTTGGTTACCCAGAAACCTTCCAAAAGAAAGTAAAACTGGGGTGGGGATGAAACCCACAAAGCTTTAATACTGCAGAATAAAGTTGGCCGGTTAAGGCTTACAATTTGATCACTTCTGATGATCTGCCCTGTTAGGAGCAATAAGGATTGCTAAATCCACCCTGTTAAAGGATTTACAAACATACAATGAAGTATGCACTCGGTAAAGAGATTTTACAAAAGACTGTTAAGTCTACCCGGTTAAAGGATTTAGTACTGATTCACCTGTTAGAATGAAACAGTAGATCTCTGGCTTTGCAACTGGATTGCTGATTGAGATTCGCTGATGTACTGATCACCTTCTGTGATGAATTTGTCTTTGCTATTCCTTATACTTCTGAAGCCTTCTTGTAATTCGCTTATCTCTGCCTTTCTTTCTCTTTCACATATATTTCTTCTTGCATACGTCTTGACATTTTTACAACTTTGTTTATATACAAGTCTTAAACAATTAATTACAATTATAATTACAAAGTCGGCTTGACAAATAAACATAAGTGCTACTAAGTCAGCCCAAGTATGGTTACACGGTTCCTGCAAACTAACTCGGTGACTTTCTGATACTCGGCATCCACTGCATTACTCGGCATCGTCATGCACTCGGTAGAAGTGAAGGCACGGTTCATACTGATCACTCGGTAGGTTTTGAACTCGGTAAATACTGGTGACTCGGTAGACATGATGTTACTCAGTTTACACTGTCCTGTTCGGTTTGTACTAACTTGCTCGGTTTGCACTGTCTGCTCGGTTTGCACTGAGAACGCAAATAAGTGTTGTCACTAGTGGCAATTCTGCTTAATGCCAACAGTACCAATGTCACCCAATCCAATGGACGAGGTTTCACCAACATCATTACTTGACTCAACATTTTCATTTGATGACTTTCTCCACATAGTATTTCTAATCCTCATGATGTATACAATAGTGTTCCCAGTCTCAAATACATGTCCTTCTTCTGGTGCTCGGTCTCTGCAATCCTTGCTTAGGTGACTGACTTTATGACAATGTAAGCATGCCATACTAGTTCTTGTCTAGCTTCAAGATTTTCCAGCCCATCTCTTCCTCATACAATTAGCTGCAATATGTCCATACCTTCCACATACTATGCAGTTAACCCATGTGTTGTAATCCCAAATGTATGCACTCTTTTGTCTCTTCAATTGATAAGGTTTGTTCTTTTGTTTTGGTGTCGAGACTTGCTTCATCTTTGCCTTACACTCTTGTGAAGTGTGTCCATGCTTGTTACAAGTGTAACATAGTTTCTCCATGGTAGGATTGTTAGAAGTCTCATTCATCTTAGCTCTACACTCATATGCTTGATGTCCAAATTTACCACAATAATAACAATAACCATTAAACTTAGGAGTGACTTTAGGTTTACCTTGAGCTTTACTCCTATAAACATTTGAAGTATGTCCTAGTTTGCCATAGTGATAGCATGTTAGCATCTTAGATTTATGATTTTGATTGTTGTTCACTTGTTTAGCTGGTTTGGATGATTCTCCTTGTCCGATGTAGCCTAATCTAGCTTTGCTTCCAAACCTTCTTTGATTAATCAGAAAATCATCAATCTACTTAGAATTGTCTTCAACTTTCTTCATCATTTCATTGTGGTTGCATCTTTACTTCATTTCTTAGTTTTTCATTTTCTTCCCTGAGTACTCCAATATCTTCAATTTTTTTTGACAACTCACCATTTACTCAGTTGATCTCCTGGTTTACAATCATCATTTAATTTTCTGTTTCAAAATGATGCTCGGTAAGTCTTTATATCTCAGTTTCTTTTTCTTGAAGTTTTTCAGTCATCTATCTTTGGTCTTCAAAAGCTAGATTTCTTTCTTGTTCAGCTTGTATAGCATTGTTCATTACATCAATCATTCTCACCATCTGTGATTCTTGACCGATCTGCAGGGCTTTCACTTGTTCAGTCAAGTGAAGATTCTTTTCAAACAAATTGGAGATTGCACTTTCAGAACCATCAGAAATACTTCCTAAATTAGATCCAATGTTATCAAATAAGTCATCAATCTCTTCTTCATGGTAACTGGTCTCATTTTCCAGAATATCCAAGTTCTTTCTCTAAACCAGTAATTTCTTCAATGCATTCTTAGCTTGTTTGTATTGCTCTATGAACATCTGCATCTAAATCTTTTGATTCTCTATTGTCTTATCCAACTTATATCTCTCCATTGTTATATCTTTACTCTTCAATGGTTAAACCATCCAATAAGAGATCCAAGGCTCTGATACCAATTTTTGGAATGGAGAGATAGGGTACTGAGAGGGGAGGGGTGAATTAGTGCCCTCAAAAACTTTAACTCTAAAAACTCAATCAGCAAACAGTAGTAAACTCATCTTTTAACTGAATCCATTATATGCATCATTCATTAAATTAACTTGTAAATGCAAATTGCATGAAATCAACAATAAATCAATCACATAACACAAGTATTTTGATTACGCAAAAACCCTTGTTAGAAGGTAAAAACTACGGTGGGGATGAAACCCACAAATTCTTCACAACTGCAAATAATAAAGTTTGCCTGTTAGGGCTACAAGTTGTGATCACTTCTAGTGATCTTACCCTATTAGGAGTAACAATTATATCAGCTAGATCTACCTAGTTAAAGGATTTTAATAGCTCTACTTGAGTGTGTACTCGGTTAAGAGATTTTCAATAAAGACTATTAGGTCTACTCTGTTAAGAGATTTTTGCTAACTCTATTACAATGCTTAGAGAATAACAGGATGTATCTGCAAATGAAAACTTAACCTTGTCTGAAATAGATCTATGTAGTATTGAGTAAATATCACCTTGATATGTGAAAAACCTTATCTCTAAACTGCTCGGTAGACTTATCTAATTCTGTCTAATCTGAATATCTCTGTATTCTACTTTTCTCTGTCTGATAACTGATGTCTTGAAGTTGGCTTCTTGCTTCAAGAACTCCTTCGCTTATTCATACCAAACATATCATCCTTATCATACTTATGTCAAAATGACATGAAATAAAAATATATAGCATACTGCTATTGTCACTTAACAAAATTAGGTTACAATATCTTAGGAAAAACCCTAAGATCTATGGTGTAAAAAAATAACCTAGATCTAGCAAATACATAGAGATCATCATCACAATTAATGATTACATCCATAATAAATGATCCTCGACCTTGCTAAGATGTTTTATGATTATTTTGTAACCATCTACATAGATAGATGTGTCAAAATTGATTACTATGTCATTTCCTAGATTGCTCGGTAAACACTATCAATACTACTCGGTAGTTATATTGGTGCTCAGTGTATAGTCTGCTGGGTGTTTACTGATGCTCAGTATCGGTATACACTAATGCTCGATAAAGTTTCTCTAGTGCTCAGTTAGAACTAATATCTTTTTTTCTCAGCACTGCCTTTATGTAGTTAACCGACTAGCATGAATAGCTTGTAGTACTTCCTTTTACCAACTAGATAGAATAGGTAACCGACTGATCATCTTTGATACTAATGACAATCCTTAATGCTCAAATAGAGATAACAATTTGGGTAGTTGAGATCTCAAGTTACTACATTGACCAGACAATAGGATGAGGCACAAGTGGCCTGTGATGAGACCTATATAGCATGAGATGAGACCTTTGAGAAATGAGGACATGCAGAGAAGGTATGTCACACACTCTAGTAGACTCCAACCTAGGGGCTTACTAGAGATACCATGAGGGATCTTATGTAGAAGACTAACAAGGAAGTGTACTAAAGGGCTATGTACTATTGAGATATTCATGTAGAGAGATGAACACCCTCCTTTTCATAGAGTTCCCAATAGGGTGGAGCACCACAAGGTTAGTTAGTGGGACACGTTGTGAGAGGTCCAACACCTAGACCACCATAGGATCCAAATGCTGGCTCAAGTACAAGTGGTGTAGGACACTCCATAGGTGGTGGTATGATAAATAGGCCCAAAAGTTTTGGTGAGAGTCATGCTTAGTTCTCTTATGATTGCACACTTAGATTATTGATGAGACTTGATGCCATTCTCCTGTACATTTTGATGATGTATATCTTGGACAATTGATGTTTTTACCTCATAATCCTCATGTACTTTGATATATCATCTTTTATTTATGTCATTATACTTGGATATTATATTTTTTATGAGCTATATGAGATACAGTGATGGATTTAGATGCATGACTATGTTTTGTCATTTTATGCTTTTGAGTATGTAGTGTTATGAGATGTATGGATGCATAGGAGGATTATTTTACTTATGTTTTTATATGCTAATATGATGGATGCATTTATGAAATGATGCTTTAGGAGTGTACCTATATGGATGAATAATGATTTTTATTTCTATATGCAAATGATCTACTATGAATGATTTGTACTTTTATGTTTATATGATACAATGATGCAATGTGCAACATGATCCTAAAATGATTTTACATGTATGGATGATGAAATGATATGCTATGGATGGTGTGTACATGCATTCCTTTTATATGAAATGATGTAATGTGACTAATGTGCAATGTAAGTGATAATTATTAGATGTATGAATGCAAAATGATAGTGAAATGCTGCATAATGTTTAATGAAATGATACTAAATGTGATGGATAATGATTGAATGAAAATGTCCCTTAAATGCACTTAATGGGATGAATCTAAAAATGACACCAATGCATGTAATAACCTACATGATGCAATTAAATGAACCTTAATGAAAGGTGATCCTAAATACAATTAAATGATGTGAGGCCTAATAATACAAAATGATATGATAGTAAATGCACTTGATGAATATGACATTAAATGACCTTTACAAGAATGTACTCTAAATGAAATGAAATTAATGCAATCTAAATGAATTTAAATGCTCTTGAATGATGTGAAATGGTGATTAAATGACATGAACCATAAATGTAATGAAACTTAAATGACATTAAATGCACCCTAAGTATACTCTAATTAAATGATACGACATTAAATACAACACATCTTAATGGTATGCTATTGTGGATCTATATGCACCTTAATCAAACTAAATACACTTTAAATGATATGAAATGAGATAACATTTAATGAAATTAATTATAAATGCAACTTAAATGACATGAAAAAAAATGATATGAAATGCATTTATAGACCTTAAATGATATTAAATTCAATCTAGATGATACAAAATGATACTAATTGAAATGCACTCTAAAATGTAATTTAAATGAAATTAATGCATGATATGAAATGGTGTAAATTTAAATTCACTTCTTTTTTATAATGTCTAGGGTACTCCATCAATTTTGATTAGGATCCACATTTTGAAAGAAAAGGTTCCCACACTTTCCACCAAGAAAAAACTATACAATCTACCATGAATGCAACTTAAATGCAAGACTAAATGCAATGTTGTCATCTTCATACCATTTTGTTGTGTTTTTTTCATCATTGAGCTTTTTGAATTGTTTCAAGTAGGTACATACACCTATGGTAAATTAAACTATGATGGCCTGAGTACTCCTTTCATGGGTTTTAATGTTGCAAGTTAACACAAGCATTGAGGTATAGTTAAACCAAGATGACCTGAGCATTTACTTGTGTAAACAAATAAGAGTTGATTATTTTCTTAGGAAATTTCATGATGTCCTCAAAGAGTCTATGACATTCACATCCTTAGAAAAACTTGCACAATACTAAGAATGAACTCACATATAGCAAACAAAGAAAATATAATGCTTTGTCCTCATTTTTCTAGCTCCATGCATCACTGAGTTACTCGAGAGACATGATAACATAAGAAATCAAATGAAATTTGAAAAATTATTATGCTATTATAACCAAGATCATGATACAAAATTGATCATCTAGTTATTGTTCAATTGTTGGTTTGAAGTTTGATGGTTTTGTTCACTAGATGTGGATCTCCAAGTTTTATTGCCAAGATGTTTGATTTGTTTTGGTGTTGTGAAATGTTGTTTGTGTTGCTTGTCTATCTGTCATTTTGAAGCTCAAATTGTATTTCAGTAGTTGCAAGATTTTCCCTCTAGTTATGCGCAACAAATGATTGTGATTTTCCAAACCATGGTAGGACCTTGGTTCTGACCAGGATATTATGTACAAAAAAGGATTTTATTATGGCTGTGTACAATAGATGCAGATGCAAGATGCTGATAGATGAAGAAATTGACTACCACAAGTAGCACATGTTTGTTAGGTTTTCACCAAGGTATAACTCTTTTCCTGATTTTTTTGTATGTTGTATTTATTTTTTATATTATCAAGGTGCCTATTTTCTAGGTTTTGACCATGATAATGATTTTTTCAAGATTTTTAGGTTTTTCTCAGGATCAATATTTTTTTTGGATTTTCTCAGAATCAATATTTGTTGTTTTTGGTATTTTCTCAAGATCAATTTTTGCTATTTTCGGTATTTTCTCAAGATTAATATTTATTTTTTTTGGTATTTTCTTGAGTAGATTTCTTTTATTTATGAGGAATCTCTTCTTGATACCATAATCTCATCTTGTCTTTAGTGCTTCTAAATGTGTATACCGTGGGTTCTGTGTGCCTTTCCCTCTTTTTCCAAGAGGACCCATTCCATCATATCCCATTTTCTACATGAGGTGAAATCCCTTTCCATATCATTTAGTGGGTGGTATGATAGCTCATACTTTTTGAGATACATTTTCCTCTTATTCATTTTGTATAAACATTGGGATGTATCCTTATCCTCATCTTGATCTAATTTAGTTTTTCCTTTGACAAAAGTTCCATCAAACATCATGACTGGTTTAGAACTTTGATGTGTAGAATTTTATGGCATTCCATGTGATATTGATGAAGTAGATAAATATGACAATGAGAATAAATATTCACCCATCCCTTTATCCTTAAAATTGAGTTATTTCATCAAGTTTGTTAAGGTAGCAACATTTTATTGATTTGAGGAACTAGGTGTATACTCCATCTTACTCTTTCCTTTGTCTAAAGATTGATGGGTAGTGGTATCTTGATTTGTATCGATGCTCATAGGACTAGAACTATCTGATTTTCTATTGTGTGGCACAAGGACATCATTGACTAGTTTCATGGTGTTGCAATACTAAAATGGATTTGAGTCACCTAAAATGTTGATTTCTTTCCCTTCCAAGGGAAACTTTAGACATTGATGATAGGTAGATGCCATCACTTGCATCTCATGTATCCATGGTCTACCTTGAAGGATGTTGTAAGAAAAATTCAAGGCAAGGACTTGACACACCACATTATTTTCAACAGGTCCAACTCTAATGGGTAAAACCACTAACTCTCTAGAAGATCTTTCCTCATCATCGTCATAGGCCTTTATGATGATTTTTCTCTTAAGATCAACTACATCTTCTTAACATCCTATATCATTGTAGACATGGAAAATTGGTCAAAGGCTCAAATCAATCAAAAGGTGCATCAAATCATCAAAATAGCATGAAAAATCAATAAATGGAACAAAGACAATTCAAATCAAAGGAAAATTCAATTAAATGATTAAATGAAGCTTGAAAAGGGGAAAAACACTATGAAATTGATTAAATTCAATTAATGACATAGTTGTTGAAAGCAAAAATCAAAATGAACCTCTTGCCCTTCATGGCTAAATTTAATTACTTTAATTAATTAATAAATCATAATTTCCCTCAACAAAGAAAATTGGAGACAAAATGGACACAAATCACTCACTTTTGTTGAAATGGTCCAGCCTTTTGAAACCATTTAAATGATTGTCCCCTCCTTGTCCCCCCATTTATGGACAAAGAAAAGCCAATTGACCTTACCCAAGCATAACCATGATCAACTCACTCTACCCCCTACCCTTGGGAAAATCCTATAAGTAGAAAGCATTTTGAGGCATTAAGGATCCATTCCATATCTTTGAATTGCAGCAAAGCTCTTGCAATTTGCATCCACACCACTCACTTGTCAATTTTAATAGCTTAATTGCTTGATCATAGTAGATTGTTCATCAAATAGAGCTAGAATTTGATTGAATAGATCTTAATTGCATATCATATAGCTTAATTCTCATCTTTAGAGTGTCACTAGTGAGGATCATAGCTGAGAGCCTCATTTACCACTTTATTTTAGAGATCCATGAGATGTTGATAGATTAATTGTGCATTGATTAGATTAGTTCTCACTCTAATTCTTGTTGTTCTTAGTTAATCTTGTAATTTCATGAAGGTGAATAATATCATCACACAATCATTGACCAAATTTAAGGTACACATGTTTAAACCTACTCCTCCATCTATCATAACTCATCTTACTTGGTGTTTATGAATTAGGACTTCAATATGTAGAGTTTTATTGTGAGGATGGTTCAATGACATGTCATTTTCTTCTGAAAATAATAGGTAATGAGGTGAAGTTAAGTGTCCCACCATGGCTTGGAACTGGTCAACACCCAAATTTTTAGGCACTTTTATTTCTGAGAGAGCTTGTTCTAAGATGTTCTTATGCATTGGTGAAAGTTCCAAAATCTCTAAAATAGATATTTGAGTGGGGGTTTTATGCAATTGTTCCACAATATCATATTTTTGAGAAGTGGATGTTGTTTTAGAAGTTGTCCCCTTCAAAGTAACTCTATTCTAATTCCTAGTGATTGCATGAGTAGATTCATTCTCTTGTTTGTCTTTAATCACATTAATTCTATCATCAAAACCTGAAAGATTATTGCCAACCTAGTATTTTCATATGCATGAGAAAAAATGGCTTTTTTACTCTGATTACATTTCGAAGATTCCCCCTTTTCATGAGTCATAAAATGATTTTTAAATTTTGTGTGTTCCTCATTGTTTTTGTGACCATTTACCATAATAGTCTTGTTATCAAAAAAATATTGGATGGTGTGTTTTAGTATCATACAATCATTACTTTTATGACCCTTGTTCCTATGAAAGTCATAATAATGCGAGTCATTCCACCATAATGGTTTGATCCTTGGTTCAAATTCTCTTATTTCTGACAATGTGATTATCTTGTTTGCTAAAAGATTTTTGAATGCCAAGTCAAGGGGTTATCCTAAAGGTGTAAACTTTAATCTAGGGGGATATGTGAAAGAATTTGGTCTTTCTTTATTATCTTGAGATGTGTTTCCTAATTGTTTATTGTTTTTGGGTTGAGTGTTGGAAAAATTGAAGGCGGGTTGTGTTAATTTCACATTGTTTTTGTCTACAACCCCATCATTTGTAACATGTTTATTTTGTGTTAAAAACTTAGGCTTTTGATTGTTGGTGTTGGTGTTTTGGTTGCTGGAATATCCTTTTGTATCCTTGTATATTTTCAACTCACCATCCTTGAATAAGGAATCTTCAATTGTGATCCCATTTTCAATCAATTTGTCAAAAGACACAGGACATTATAACTAAAGTCTAAAATTCATTTGATGATTCAAGGTGTTTATGAAGATAACCATCTTTTCCTTTTCTAGGATACTACGTGGGTACTTAGCAAAGATTAGCCTCCATCAATGTAAAAATGTCAAAAAGGGCTCTCCCTCCTTTTTCTTTGTGTTGCAAAGGTCTAGCATGGTTATCTCATGTTCTATATTGTATGAATATTAACTGACAAACTTGGCCACTAGCCCTTCAAATGTTCTAATGCCAAGTGATAATTTGGAGAACCATTAAATTGCTTGAACCCCTAAGCTTCTTGGGAACAATCGCATCAAATAAATTTTCTCATGGCTAAACTCCATACTTCAAGTAAAAAATTCTTTGATGTGATCTTGGGGATTGGTAGTACCCATGTATTTTTCATATTTTGGGATATCTATGTTATGTGGAAAATGCTCCATATTCAAAATTTTGTCAAATGGGTATGGACAAATGCCCTCCACAGTATATTTCTTGGTGGAGGTCCCCCTTTTGATATCGTCCAATTGATTTTGGAGGGATTGCATATATCTATTAATGGAACCTATGGGGTTTACCTCATCCTCATTTTTTTTGAGTTGGGAAACATTGTAGTCGTGAGGTAGTTTAACTCCTTGTTGTGCTAGGGTAAAAAAGTATCTCTTTTTGTCTATGTCAAGGACCCTTTCAATAAGCTTTTGAAATTGAGGGTCTTGTTGTGCTTCTTGTACTCTTTCTTTGGTGAGTTCTTCATCATCATCACTACTATCATGGGAATTATTATCATTGTTGTGATCATGGTTTTGGGTCCCATTCCAATCATTTTCTTCTCCCACCATGTTTGGTTAGTTTTCTTGATTAACTTGTTGAGTTGGATAAACCTGTTGAGTTTGACCAAATTGTGGTTGATGTTGAGTGTTCTCTTGAGGATGTATCTCTATGGTATCTTCTCCATTAGGACTATGAATAGTTTTGATTTTATAAGAATGTTTCCTTACAAGCATGGAACTACTTTTGGGTCCCTTATTGAGTTATGACTTTGATTGTGATTGAATTTTTATAACTAAAGATAAATAAATTTTGCAATGGTGTTTTGATCTAACATGAAGTGTGTATATGTGGAGTCTAAATAGGAAATGATTTATTAATAAAATAAAGACCCTTGGTTGATGTTTGATTTCTTCTAGTTCTAGAAAAGGATTAGCAATGCTTGATGAAGAACCTTCTAAAATCAAAAGATCAATGTGATTAACAACACTTTCAAGTTTGATGTATTGTGGAAATTGGTCACTTGTTTTCAAAAGAATATCTACTCAAAATGTGATGGTCAAAATTGATAAAAATCAGAAAAGGGTATCCAAAAATATCTTTGAAATTTTCACAAAATATGTGTAAGTACCCACTGTCTTGAGGTGTTAATATGCAAGCACTAAAATAATTACCAAAGGCGCTAGCTTTAGGCTTAAAAGCACTAATATGATGATAATAGGTGCTAATCTGATGTTTGGAAGCGCTAATTTGATGAACAAAAGCGCTAAAAGTATGCTCAAAAGCACTAAAAGATTGTGTAAAGGTGCTAATCTACTATTTTTTCAGGGTTTTGACAATTTAAAGTTTTTTCAAACTTTTTTTTGACTAACCTGGATGAGTTTTTGCAATAGGTCTCTCAAAAATGATAGTATATAGTTGTGCAATTGTCCCTAAACACCTAAAAATACAAGATGTAATGCCAATAATATGTTCAAAGTTTCAAATTTTGTAACCATTTTGGAATAGGTAAGCTATTGCAAACACATGTTTTAGGCTACTGAAAGTAGATGATTTCTCAGTTTTGAATACAAATTCAACACACACTATAGATACATGTTTTTCACCTAGAATTCTATAATAATGAGTGTATGTTCTCAAACCATTGCCACAAGTATATTACAACAAGAAAATTCAAGAAATCTACCTAAGGAAAGTTTGGCTTCACTGTATCAGTTATAGGCCCACAAACTTGGAATAAATCTCAAACTTGATATCTCAGACCCTCATGCATTGTGTCCCTCTTAATCTAAGAGGTAAGCCGATGTAGAGATGAACAAAAAAAAATGCACTTAATAGGGCCTTCAAGGTGTAAGGGAATTATTCTTGGTAATTACCTCCAATAACCTTTTTCCAAATGGATAGGAAAGTACGTATGGTGAGTAACTTTAGGTGACAATGCAATCCCCTTGCACCATAATTGATACACCAAGGATAAATGGGTATGCTTTCTAGTTGACCAAGTTGTCGTTATGATTACGTTCAAAAAGTTTGAGTCAATCCCCCATTATAGAGGTCTCCCACCATCGGTATGTTGGATTTTTGTACAATCCCAAAGGGCTACTAGAGGAGGTATGATTCTCAAGCTCTTTCCATTGCTCACCCCATTAAGGATTAATGTATTTTATTTTATAGTGGGTCAGAATGCCATGGCTTTTGGATGTATCCCACTTGGTTCATTCTCTCTCACTAGCCTCGTTAAGGCAAGTTTTGGGAGGAAGGTCCACTATGGATTAATGCACTATTAAAATGAAATGAAAAATTTAAGTGGGTTTTGTATTTTGATCACCCAGTTAAGGGGAGAGCGTATCCCTACCACACCAAATATTTAAAGACACATTAAGCACATGATTAATTTACTTGAACTTTTTCTAACTAATGGGATTTTGGTGAGTCTAGTATTTTGATCATTCAATTAAGGGGATATCATATCCCTATTCACCTTTATCCACAAACAAGTAAGATCCTAATTAATCTAGGTTTCTAATGGAAGCATATTCATTTTAAATCAAATTACCACAAACAAGAAGTTAGAGATGCACACCTTTGGGCAATTTTAACAATTTTATTTTTAGCAACAAGCTTGACAACAAGGTTAGTATCCCATAGTTAACAAAAAGTATTCAAATCAATGATGAACAATTACTCATAAGGAGTATTCTTATCCATCAAGATATTATACCTTGCTTGATACCTATTGATGACATGTGTTGAATGATTGACAAATTTCATCTCTTCCTCAACTCTATCCAATGATGCTATCCACTCACGATGTGATATTTTTGCAAGTCTTCTCTTCAATGCCTTCCCAACTCAAAAACTTCAAGCCTTCTCATAATTTTCTTAAACTTCATGATGGTTAGACATTAGTATGTTACAAATCCTATAATCACAAAAACAATGTTTAAAGATCTCAAGTATAATAAGGCTCAATTTGAAAGTAAGGGACTAACATGAGAAGTGGAATATTTATATAAAATTTATATTTCATTTGATACACTTGAAGTATTGAAATATATCTATGTGTACTCTCCCTATCACATTTTACCCTAATCACTTTGATGTATGTTTATTGTGAGTGATCCTTGCTTTAAATGCTTTGTGTGATCTAAAACAAAGGATTCAATGCACCATCTTCTTGAACTTGGATGCGCCTATCATATCATCATAAAATCAGTTAGAACCCCAAAAATTAAATTTCTGCAAAATGATTATGAGGCGCTATTCTATTTTTTAAAGATGCTAAAGTAATGAATATAAACACTAAGATAATTAATAGAATGCTAAACCCGAGACTATATCTGGTAAAAGAATGATAGAAAGTGCTAAAACAAAGATTAATGTAGAAAATCAGAAACTACCAGGAACTAGGCGCTAAAAGATTCTATAGAGGCACTAAAATATAGTGAGCATGTGCTATAGAAATAGAAAAAAGTGCTAAATGACTAAATGGGATCGCTAATTTGATAAAATGATGATAGAAAAGTGTTCTGTGGTTCTAAACCGAGAGACAAAAGTGTTGATGAAGTATCCAAAAGTGCTAAGAGATGTAAGTAAAGCACTAATTTATGATGGACAAAATCACTAAACATCATGTTAAAAGTGCTAATCTATCCTACTTCCATACTTGCATGTTAGATCTATAATAAAAAATCTTAAAGCAGAGGCTAGACCCCATGGTGGGTGCTAATTTATTGTATGTAGGAAAATGAGGTTAGGTCATAATTGAAACAAATCATGCAACATTAATTCATGAAACTATTAAAAATGAGTGGAAATTGAATCCAAACTAGTTTAATGAGATTGTCTCATGATCCTCTATCTCCAAAAATCCTTTTTTGATCTTTTTGATGGCTCTCAGATATCCCATTAGATCAAAATGAGGATGAAAAACTAAAGAAGGAGCAATTCTTAATGCTAAAATATATAAAATAAGCTATATGACAGTAGATGCAACATTAAACTAAGATGAAAATGATATATAATGACATGATCTCAATGAAATTTAAACTAAGCTAAATGGTGCAAGAATCTTAATGTTATCAACAAAGTCTCACTATGCATAAAATGCAAAGAATGAGACAATATGTCAAACACAAGATGAAACTATTTCCCAATGATGGATCCAAAGATAGTGGATGTTCAAGAAATACTAAAGTAGCGCAAAAGTGGATGAAAAGTGAGTGATAATGGATGTGGATGTCCAAAAGGATGGATCATTTTCTCTAAAAAATGCCTCCTATTTATAGATTTTTTATGGAAGTATAAGGTATCCTTTAAATATTTCCCTCGAGCCAAGGAATGACAAGTGGTGCTTTTGCCTGAGACAAGTGTGATCTTGTGATGCAAGTGAGATGACATGTGTCCCTAGGAGTAGCATGTGTGTCTTAGGTGATCCCATTTGATGGCATGTGTCCTTGATGGGCACATGGAAATTGGAGGGAAGGGCATGTGTCATTGCTTTGACATATGAAAATGAATCTCTACAAATTTGAAAGTAAATGCCCCAAATAATTAAATAAATGAATTAAATATTATGTGACAAAGGGTGAGGTGGGAAATTGTGATGTGGATGGTTTGGATTAATTTAGAAGGTGAGGTGACTTAAATGAATTAATGGGAGGTGTAGTAATAATTAGGAGAGATGAATTATATAGTTAAATAATTAAATAAAACTATATAATAGAGAAATTTTATTAATTAAAGGGGTATTTAAAATATTGATTTTGTATGCCAAATTTTATGTGTGTACAATAGCGTGAAGGGATCTCATCCTCTAGCCCAAGTGAATTAATCTCCAGAATTTCACTAATTCATTCAATCTCCAAGCATACCAAAATGAGAGCCTTCACCTCCTTTTAAACACTTTTCTCAACCCCTTTTCATTTCATCTTCTAAATGTGGGATAAATAATTTCTTCTTTTAAAATAATATTTCCCACTTAAAGAATAAAAAGTATTTTTAAACAATAAAATGACTTTAATAAAATGTACTTTAATATATATATTTGTCACTTTATTAAATAAACTATTTAAATATTCATGCATTAAAATAAAAGAGCAATCAAACTTAGAATCTGATGTGTGATAGTTCATTGGAAAGAGCTCGACGAAACATACCATGTCTCAATACTGAAAAAGTGAAAGCTCTGAGCCCCTTCTAACTTACTAAAAATAGTAAGGTCCTTCATAACTCCATCTAATGAATTCCATTTGTCCCAAAATTGAATTTGACCAGGCCAAATAATCTCAGGATCCCTCTAAAGTCTTAGTTATCCCTCAAGACCATGATGAAATGGGCTAATGATAAATCATGTCATGACTGGCTAGAAAGAGGATATTACACAAGTTGAAATGTAATTAGAGTCATCTTGGAACCTTTGGTTGTAATCTTAAGTCTCTCACTTGTGCATGATCTTTTGAGGATCGTTGTCTGTCTTATTGTTTATGCTTATAGTTAATTGTTAATTAACACATATGTTTAACCATGTTAGGAACATTTACTTTGGGCTTAAAATGAACATCAACTAGATGGAATTAGTCTCCTCCTTGTTTAACCATGAGTTCTTTCTGGCTTAGCTTCTCATGATTCATGGATGTTGTCTAAATCCTTGTAAGGAAGTCTCATGAATGTGTGTCTTCCATTCCAAGTACATGATTTGGTTGTATTGGAACCTTTTGAAGTGCTTGTTAGTATTTTTCTCGTGCGTAACCCTATGATTATTGTGAATTATTCTATTGTTTATTGTATCTTTCTTATGTATATGGTTATGAGATTCACATTGTTATGTGATGTTTATTCCATGTTTCAAAAAAAATTGTCAAGTGCATATTTAACCCCTTTGTTCCAAGGGTTCCTTGGTGGGGAATTACAATACTTTATCATTTTGAATGTTGTAATTAGTGTTTTCCAATTTTTTGGCATTTCAAATATGTTAATAAATTCATATTTTCATGTATGGTTTTATGGATTTTATTATTAATAAAAATCTATGGGTTGTGAATCTATAAAAAAATATTTTCTAAAGGGATTTCTAGATAGGGACAAGTTTGGACATAATGTGGTTTGTGTTGGGTTATTCAATGAATGGAAGTTCTAATATGTATATTTAAAAAAAATTTTGGTGTAATTAAAGAAAATAGGTATGAGTATGTCCACTAGGCTCAAGGAGGCTCAAGCACTAAGAGGATGCAAATATTCCTTCACTATTGAGTTAAAATTTGACTATGTTGTTACAAGTTTAAGAAAAATGAGTTAGTATGGTTGTCATTGATGTCAACATGTTGTTGTTGTTGTCATTAATGATGGTTTCATGTGTAATGATGCTCAGAGTTTTGCTTCATATATTCTTTGTATTTTAGGTCTAATAATGAGGTTTTGGTATGTTGTTGAGTAGTGTTTGGAGATATTGGATTACATTTTGTGATTTTGGTCATAGTTCAGTGGAACTGGTGTTTGTTTAAGTATGATAGTGATTGTCATGATACTCCTATAGATTTATTTTGTTGTCATTAGTTTTTATAAAGTCATAATGATTGTCAAAGTCATTCATTAAAGAAGGATAGTCAAGTCGGTAAAGAAAATAAACTAGTCAGTAAAGGGAAGTAAAGGAAAGGTGATTTTGGTAAAAGAAATAAGGAACAGACACTGAGAAAGGTAGAGAAAGGCATATTGAGCATCGAGAAATAAGCAGTACCAAGAGTTACAATAGTTATCGAGCCAAGCAAACATACATGTTATCAAGTAGAAGAAAATATATTATCAAGCAGCACATGTCGACATAAGAAGAATCTACAGATACATTGAATCTGGACACCGAGAAGAAATTTTTTTACAAATCTTGAGGAGTTTTTTTGATGGAACATTATAGATTTAAATATGATGATTTTGCATGATTACAAGGTGAGATCCACCAATGAGAATTAAATGTGATATATGCATTGGAGAAGTAACCAATGCTAGCACCACTTAAGGAGATGATTCTGGAATGTTTCCACCATTTCTACATCAAGTATAAATGGATCAATATGAGAAGATCAAAGTGTGTGTGAATTATGCAAAGGATAAATTGCAGAGAGCAAGTGATGATCATTCAGAGATAAGTTTGAAGGTGATGAGTAGAGAAGCCATTGAGTAACAAAGTAGTCAGAACAAAGTGTGAATGTGATACAAAATTGAAGTTACCAAGTACAAAATTTAATTTGTGAGTAAATTATAGTATGAGGGTACATCTCTTAGATTAGAGTTGTAAAATACTTTAGCAAGGTAGACTTAATCAGTCTTTAGACTCTTAACAGGGTTAATACTCTTAACCGGGTAAGCTATCAAAAATAGCTAACATTGTAGCTCTAACCAAGTAAGCTTTTTACTGTAGTAGTGAAGTGTTGTGGGTGCCATCCCCACCATAGTTTTTTCCTTTGAAAAGGATTTTTATGAGATAAAAATCATGGTGTTATGAGTTGTGTTTCATGATATTAGTTTATATTTTTTTATGTTATTATGTGCAAATTTATGAATATGGTGAAATGTTAGAAAATAGATAAAAGTTTTTGGAGTGTTGATTCACCCCTCCCCTCTCAATACTTAACTTTCCATTTAAATTAATGCAACAATTGGTATTAGAGTACATGTCTCTTATTCATAAGTTTAACTACTTGAGAGGAAAGATCTGCAGAGATGGAAAGCTATAGGTAGGAAAAGGTGATTGATAACATGAACATGGAATTGAGGATGGCTAATGGCCATATTAATGAATTAAGGAGGAAACTGAAGCATTCACTTAACAAGAGAAAGGAGCTAGCACATCAATTGAAGGATATAAAAGATCATATTGAAGACCAAGTGAAGAACTATCAGAAAGAAGTATGTTTGATGAATCTAAAGCTGCCATATCAAAACTGATTGAAAAGAACAAAAACCTAACTGATCAGGTAAAAGAACTAAAAAGAGAACAAGAAGCTTCATCGGTAAGAATGTGTGAAGTCCTAGAACAAAAGATAAAAGTTAAAGATGATAAAAGAATGTTTGAAGATGAAAGAAGAAAAATGAGTGTAAGGTTGAATGAGAAAGATGTGGAAATACAAAGGCTAACACAAAACCACTACAATTTGATAGATCAACTAATCGGTGTCAATCAAGAAATTGCAAGGAAAATTGAAGAGATTGCTAGACTGAAATCATAGAATGAACATTTGAAGAATGAAGAAAAGTCTGAAAAGGATGCAAATGAATTCTTGAAGAGGAATGAAGAAACACTGAGAATACTAGATGAACAACTACGAGGTCAGAGACAACTGAGAGATACTTCTGCACTTGGATATAATAAAAACAATACTACCAAGAAGGGAGGGTCCTCAAAACAAGCAGCTAACCGAGATAATGCTACCCCACCAAAGAAAAAGAAGCCTACTTTCTATTATTGTGGGAAACCAGGTCATACAACTAATGTCTATAGGAGCAAAAAGAGGTAATCCACCGAGTGTTCCCAAGTTTAATGGTTATTGTTACAATTGCAATAAGTATGGACATAAGGTATTTGAGTGTAGATCAAGGATTTTTAACAACACAAGGAAGCCAATATTTGATGGTTACTATAATAATTACAATAAATATGGTCACAAGTCTGAAGAATGTAAGTCACAAAGGAAGAATGTGAAATGGGTCCCTAAACAAAAAAATTCTATAAACAACTGACAATGATCAACTATACCATGGGATTACAATACAAGAATTACATGTATTGCATGTGGTATATTTGTTCAC